>CM032809.1:555000-590000 GCA_019155185.1 Beaufortia kweichowensis | reverse complement strand
AGAGATTCATGAATGTGTTTGCTTTACCGTAACCTCAGGCATCGGGGACGTCGCGCTCCGACAGAGACAAAGTGACAGTGAGATGAAGAGGATGCTGGGAACAGAGCGAGGGCTCGTGTCGTGTCAGATGTTGGCCCCGGACCCCTCTCCTCTCCCGTCTCACGCTTGGGTGAGTGCGTCTTGCTTGGTCACAGAAAAGCATGATGGAACTCCACGTTAAAGCCCTGAAGAAAGAACAGGACACAACGGAGAATGAAACAAGTCAAACGGAACCAGATATATTTACTGTGTTTGGAGATCGCCGGGGGCTTTACTCACACCAGGTGCTTCATACTGGATCCTTTTTCACTCCAAACTGAAGTGGTTTTATCTCACCGTGACAAAGCTGTTCCAGTCGAACATGACCTGGACTCTTTTCTCTGTATAACACCAGCAGAGAGCGTATGTTAACATTCCTGTTCATCTCAACACCAACAGGAAATGTTTTCAGAACTCTAAACGTTCTCTAAATCACAAAGGCTAATAAACCAGCATTTTCATTTGATGTCAGGTAAAAACAATGGTATAAAAGTGTAGTTTTTACAAATTGTTAGAAGAAAATAACGTTTTCAAAACAGAAATGTTAGAACAAACAGGGTTCATACTTTTGCTCTGCTTAACTACATTAAAATAAAGAACAAAATGAATAAGAACATGCAACTAACCACTGGATTACCTGTAATGAGGATAAACACAGTTCATCAGTGAATTATTGACTGCTTACGTCATAAACATTATATTTAAAAAACGAAACCAGCTGAGCATTAGCTGCTGGTCAGCTATCGGATGGTTGATCAAAGAGTATTAATGTAATTCAAAGCGGTTGGGTTTGTCCACATTAACCCAAACCAGCCGGATGTTGTAGAGTAATGTAACTGCTTTTGGTGGTTTTCGGGTGAAATGAAGCTGTTGAGGTAACAGGTATGATAATAGTGTATGTGGATGGAGTGGGCGGGTGTTAGCGGGTTAACTCCGCCTCCAGCAGGTGCAGTGGTGGCTCATCAGTTCTTCCTTAAGGCAAACACACACAAACAGACACAGACACACACACGGAGTGTGTAACTATATGCAGACTTCTCCTGTAGGCCTACAGCAACCTCGCAGGGCTGGGCTGACAAGCTCTGTAATTGGAGTGACCCTGAACTCTTTCTCTCTCACACACATCTTCAGCTTTAGATAGATTGTCAAACTCCCAAACTCCCGCGGCTCATTTGCTGATGTGCATGACCGTGTCCGAGAGCCAGCGGCACTTGAGACGCAACCAAATTGATGGAGCTTCAATAAATGCGTGTTTGCGCGTGTGCGTGGCCTCTACGTGACGAGCTGTGAAGTGATTTGCGATACGAAACACTCCAGTTAGATGGAACGGCACGCGTCTCTAGTCTTCATTCTGCACCTGT
Source organism: Beaufortia kweichowensis (assembly GCA_019155185.1). NCBI lineage: Eukaryota > Metazoa > Chordata > Actinopteri > Cypriniformes > Gastromyzontidae > Beaufortia > Beaufortia kweichowensis. The sequence continues at coordinate 588,561 of CM032809.1, read as the reverse complement.
TACAGAACACAAGCGCAATACCGGCCTGACAAACGTGCCAGATCAGCAGATTTAGTTTAAGAGTGAAATCAAAGCTGTCATATCTCAGTTCTGTGTCCTTAAGTTACACATCAGAAAAGTAAGAATCAGTCCAAATTATTGACCAATGAAAACACAAATGACCAGATAGCAAAGATGAAGCATCTGAACCTTTCTGTTTACAACTGTTAAGCAAATGTTTGTGCTGTTAAAATCTACTACGGCCTTTTCATCACATCATTTCATAAAAGCTTCATTTCATTAAGTGTAAAAGCATCTGTTGATGGATTCTCGTTTACTGGCACTCATAAACACACGTCTGCATTTAATTATGAATTTCACTTTCAGAGTTTTTCGAGTATCTCTGTGATCGCACGCGCCGGGCCATCGATCTGATATAATTTTACATTTAAATTGAATCTTCTGTTTGAGTAATCGGGCCAATCCCTTATCGTAATTTCCCGGCAGTACAGAGATGAGTTTATCTGGAGATTTATACACGTGATGCCAGAAGGTGGCAGATCACGGACGGAGGCTCGAGGGCTGGAGAAGGTGATGGAGCTGTCAGTTTCCCTCAGCGCTCGCGTCTCTGTGTCTCTGCTGAAAAAGAAAGGAAAAGGATGGAAATGAATTCTCTCCACCCGCTGGTGAAATGTCAGAGAGCGCAGGCGGTTAGTGGCGACAATGAGGGCCCTTCTCACCTGCTAATTGAAATCCAATGAGGTGTGAAAGAAGCCTTTAAAAAAAGCACAATCAACAGGACCATCACGCACAGCCCATACCAGAGAGAGTAATTTCATTTTGACATCTCTCCCTCTTGTTAAAGATCCATCGCTGCCAATTATTGCGTGAGATTGGGTTTCACGGCGCGTCTCGGTCTCTGGCTGTGTTCGACGGCCTCTGAATCGCTCCTGTATCGTCTGATTTTCTGTTAAGACCCGCAACAATAAAAGTACTTAACGTTAAAAATAACACGCATGCATGGATTCTGAAAGAGACCAGAAGACCTGTTAAACATGTAATCATAATGAACACTATGTTTTATCGTGAACGATTCATCAGTGCCTGTTAATCCACAGAAAACAATGCTGTCTTTGTGATATTATCAAAGTAATGAATTATTAAGGATATACACATCAGACTGCTGCTGGTTTCTCATTAGAAAAGCAAATCAATCTCAATAGCAAAAGCACATTTACAAATCATTCATTTACATCAGTCAAACTAAAGCTGGAGTGAATTATCCAGATAAAAGATGCCCGAGTATGATGTAATGTAAAATCTGTATGTTTGTGTGTGTATTGTACACTTACTTCACGCTACGGCTGTTGTTGATTGGCCGTCTCATCTATACAAACTGACACATCTGTTGACATGAAGCGTTGAGTGGTTGAGTAGATCTCTCCACCAATGGTGAGGCGTTAAAGGATCTCCAGGGACTCACAGAACATCTGACGGCACAGAACAGGTTTCCGAATAAATGAGAACCAGCGCTGGTGAATAAACACACCTTCAGACAGCACGTTTGGACTCGGAGCATCACCAGGAGACAACAACATACGTACCAATGACTGTGATGAAAATAACTTTAATATGAGAAGATTTCTTATTAAATGGTAAGACTGGATGACAAATGATAGTTAACCCATATTCATCACCTGAATAATAAAAGAGAAGCTTGTGAGCAGTAATGTTTCTTCTCTCTCTCGGTCTGATAAGTACAATGGATTGATGTGATTGTGGTGAATCCAGCGGTCTGATGTTAGAGCCAATAAAGCGTCTGCAGTATCTCTCTGTTATCAGATGGGCTCAGGCTGTAATCCACACAATTCTAACACACTGCGTCTGACACGCGGCGCTGACCCGCCTGTTGATCAGGTGCAGAAACCAAATGACTTTATTGTAAACAAGCCGCTGGAGGACAAAATAAAATAATTGTGTTAGATTCAAAGAAGCATTTGTATTAAACATCTGCAAATAACATTACACTTCAGTAAATAAATAACGTAACAGTAACTTTCAGTTTTATCAGTTTTATTTATGCGTTGAGTTGAAATAGCCGAGCGAGAGGGAGAGGGGGAGAGAAAGAGAGAGAGAGAAGAGAGAGAGAGTGTGTCAGAAAGAAGGTGAGAGTGAGCGAGAGAGCAGCACCTGTAACTCTACTGTAGCTGCTGATCATCTCTCTCACCATCTGTGTGCATCTGTTTCTCTGCAGTCGTGCTGTTGCTCAGGTTCACACGGGAGACACGCTACACACACACACAGAGAGAGAGAGAGCAACACTAAACACACACAGAGAGAGAGAGAGAGAGAGAGAGAGCAACACTAAACACACATGAGATACAGTACATGTCCTGCCTTATGTGTCTCTAAACCAGACTGAACTCTCATCCTGGTCAAACTGGTCAGATGACTCTGTTCTGATGGTTCTGACCTCCTCGTGTCCTTCTCAATCAAACTCTACCTGAACTGTACACAACCCCATCACACATGAATCACGCTAAACACATGCTGATGTGTCCACTCACATGCATCAGCTCTCTCTCATACATTCACTTTATCTGCTGTCAGCTTTTCAAGCACACTGACCTTCAAGGTTTGTGTTAAGATCTGTCACACAGAAAACAGATTTAATTACATCTGGAATCACATTTTCATCCGGTCAAATGAACTGTCATTCAGCACCTGTGAATATAAATCTCAGTCTGCTGGGTTTATTTACTCAGAGACGTCTGTGATGTTTTAAATATCTCCAGTGTTAAGAGGAATGCCGTTCAGTCTATCGCGTTCAGTTCTATTCTGCTGATCTGTGGTGTGGAACGAGACGTCTAATGCAACCTTTATGTCACATGTGATGTTTTGTTGGAAAGCAGTCGTGATTTCATTACGACACGCTTGCCTGAAAAACACAATCAAAATTGGTTATGGCTTTCTGGGGTTTTTTTGACGTCGCTGCAAAGATATAAATCATTAAGTGTTACTATAGTAAACAGGGTAAATTCTGGTTTACTCTCAAGAAACACACCAATATATTAAAGAGATCTCACATGTAATCTCTCTCTCTCTCTCTTACAGGCACAATATCAGCATGAGCAGTCATTGTTAGATGAACACACGGTGTTACAGGAGAGCGAGACTCGCATGTCTTTCTTCTTTTGCTCTTTTTGAACCTGTGGATCTGTCTGTTGAGCTGGGACACTTTGATTCTCTCCTCTCACAGGTGAAGGTGTAACACCTGTTTGATCCGATCGCCCCGTTTCAGACCCGAGCCCGTCCTCTGATGATTCATGCTCATCAATCTGAAGATTATCAAAGTGGAGACGGCTCGTTCTTCAGTCGTATAACACAGAAATCCTGCACGGCTCTGTGTGACGGCGTATGAAAGTGCAGTTTCTAGTTCTGCAGGTAAAAATAAATGAGGTTTGTAAGATGAATACAGTAATGTTTGATTAGACGAGATGTTCACACGGCTGTTTGCAACTGTACCAGAGAAAATAACTTTGTATAACATCAATTCAGTTTTTGCTAATCACAAATAGTTACAGTACTAATCATAGTTACTACACTTTTACTATAGTAAAATACATGAGTCTCTGCATGATAAGCTGTGCTTTAGCGATCACATATGACATGTCACTTTTAAAAGAAGACTGTAGAAAAGAAATGAACAGTATTCCAATCAGGACAAACACAAAACCTGATGCCTTAATTTAATGAGCCGGTGAAATTAGATTTCACTCGTGACAGACGGTGTAGGAGGACAAGTCAGACGATCCCAGCGGTGACCGTCCGTCTGCTGCAGAAACACTGTGTGACAGAGACACAAAACTCACTTCTAATCTATTTAAAACACATCAATGATGAGAAATGCGACTCTGCACCTCTTGCTTTTTAAATGAGTGCAATAATAAGAGAACGTGTGGCATCGCAGGGTCACCGTCACGCCAGCGTGCACATTCAGCCCGAGGCCGGCCGGTTCCCCGCGAGACCACCAGCGTCGCATCAGACCTCATTTCCCACAATGCACCATCCTGCAACCTACCCAGTGTTCTCCTGTTGCAGGGGACGCCTGAGGACACGCAGATGCCGGCCAACGATCCAGCCGTCCTCTACTTTAGCAACAGCATCCGGACTGAGAGAGGAACAATACATGAGATAAATTACAATGAGAGTTTCACATTTGCAGGCAAACACACACACACACAATGTAAATGATATTGGAACAGCTGATAAAATAAGCAGTAGAGATCTTCTGGTTTTATCTAGGTCAAACGTTTCAGCATGTATTACAGTAGCTGAGCTTTCACTGAGGAAAAGAGACAAAGGTAGGCATACAATTACACAAATCCAATAAAAGGGCTCACTGGTGTTTTGCGTGTGGCACGTTAAAGCGCTCAGTGATAATGAATGAGAGTCTGACAAACCCTGAGCATTAAAACACAATCCATTTACTGAGACCACTTGAAATAAATGAAATTCTAAAAACACAAAAGACATAAAATGACTCTTTTGAGTTCACAGAGATCTCATCATGCTTTCATCACACCGGCGTTCCTCGACGCAGCATCAGATATGAAGGTCATTGATGACGATGGGCGGAGCTTCACGCTGGAGGCACATTAGATGATGATGAGTCTGTCCAATTACAGTCAACTTCCCCGAGGGCTCGTGTGAGAAGACATCAGAGATCCTCACCTTGAACATCAAGTGCTGTAAAATCCATTTCATTCAGTTCTGTTCTTTATGTATTGTGTGTTTGAGTCTCAATTAATGACCTTTCTCATCATTATTACACTCATTAACAACACTTTAGATATAGTTATGATCAGTTGTGGGTTACAGACTCTTAGAACTGTAAATGGCACATTTGACCGTTCAAGACATATTGACGTTTCTGTAATCTTGGAATGGTTTACAGTCAAGGTGTCTTAAAGAAATGTGATCAGGTGACAGTGTGTTGCTTTGCTTTTTGTGTAGTCAATATTACAGGTTTTTAAACTATGGTAACTTTTTAATGTTGTGTTCACTAACGCCTTTATCTTATTGTATTGTGTTACAGTCGTTTAGTAATTATAATGTTTGTGTCCACACAACAGCACATATCATCTGATATTCATTACAGATGCACAGTCAACTTACTATTGACCGACGGATCATTTTTTATATGGCCAAAGACTTTAAAATGTGAAAGAAAATGCCTATAATAATAAAGTAAATGTTTTATGTTTTTGTGTTATGCTGATTTGAATCGTGTGGTACCACAAGATTTCAAGCAAGAAGACAGTCAGGCTTTTAAAGAGATACTGTGAGTGACATTTAAATTTCTTTCTCTATCAGCGTGTCAGGAGGTGTGTGTGGTGAATATCTCACAGTACATGACAGCGATGGGTCAGTCTTATTAGAGGAGAACCACAGACAGGACGCTGGAGAAGGTCGTGTTCTCACAGACACAATCACACTGGCACTAAACAGCAGCGGTGTCATGTCACAACCTGTTTGTGTAACGCTCTCACCTCTCAATGACATATGAACAATGACAACCACCTGAGAGAGAGAGAGAGAGAGAGAGAGAGAGAGAGAGAGAGAGAGAGAGAGAGAGAGAGACAGAGAGAGAGAGAGAGAGAGAGAGAGAGAGAGAGAGAGAGAGAGAGAGAGAGAGAGAGAGAGAGAGAGAGAGAGAGAGAGAGAGAGAGAGAGAGAGAGAGAGAGAGAGAGAGAGAGAGAGAGAGACAGACAGAGAGAGAGAGAGAGAGAGAGAGAGAGAGAGACAGAGAGAGAGAGAGAGACAGAGAGACAGAGAGAGAGAGAGAGAGAGAGAGAGACAGAGAGAGAGAGAGACAGAGAGAGAGACAGAGAGAGACAGAGAGAGAGAGAGAGAGAGAGAGAGAGAGAGAGAGAGAGAGAGAGAGAGAGAGAGAGAGAGAGAGAGAGAGAGAGAGAGAGAGAGAGGATTATATCACAAACACTTAGTGTGTTTTGACTGTATAATGTAAACTGTAGTGAAGGCAGCAGGTCATCTCTGAATGTCATACAGGTACTGCATATACTGTAAAAAATTCATACTTACTGTGTAAAGTGATGCTGAAGTCACACACTGTCAGTCTGTTCTGGATTCTGATGCTCCATACAGATTTCTCTCTCTCTTTAGATTTTGCCAAAATGTATTTGTTTTTCTCTGTACGATCAATATCCATTTAGGCTGTATAACATTCATTTGTATAATGCTCATTCCTCTTTCTGTATAAGAAGTGAATCTGAGACGATGTTTTTGAGGATGACCTGAAAAACAAGAAGGACAATGTGAATGAAAGAAGGATGAGAGAGGAATCTGTTACGGCATCATTACTCCAGCACGAGCACACAGCGTGACGTCTGGCCTCGTGGCACTCGCGTGAACGCAAAGAGAAATGACATGAGATATTAAGTTTTGTTTTTAGAGACACATTTAGTGAGATAAGACTTAAAACAAGAATCAAACTATTTGGGGTATAAAAATCATTCAAAGGGAAAAGATGTTTTTCTAACATCACCTGCTGGCAATTACTTTCCTTGTTTTGTAGATTTATGTCATTTTGCTTTTCTTGTTTTCAAGGATGTTTAAATATTTTCACTGAAAAAGAACACAAAAACACTGAACTAGAGGGAAGAATAATACCTATTGTAAGAAACGTTAAAGTGTTTTTTAATCATTTGTGAGAGGAAAAATTCAGAGTGTTCAGCAAAGTCCAGTGTTTTTAATGCAGACCATCAACCAAAACATGCTTTGAAAGAAGTTCATTTCTACAAGTGATGGTGTCAGTGAATTCAGCGTGTTTAAGTGTTATTCTGCTGTTGTGTTTTGTTTATAAAGTGTTGGATAAGCAGTGAAGCTGGACAGAATCCTCAGTTTTAATGACGTGTCAGTGAACGAGGTGTTTGTTGTCTGTCAGGATCCTGCGGGGATGAAATCGCGCGGTACTGACCCGTGCCGCATTACGGCTCTGCGCTGACTGACAGATGAAGAGACGATGGAGCCGAGACGGATCAAAGACATCACCTGATGAAAGATCACAGACAGCGGGAGACAAAACACAAGAAACAGAAGAAGAACCTGAGGAAGAAGAGCTGAGAGTAAACACAAGCTCATCAGCATTTATAAGCCATTATCAGTGTATACGGCACCATCTCGAATCTTATTTCTGCTCTTTTGCTCTTAACATCGCATCATAACTTCTGGTCAGATGCTACTGTAACTGTGTTTTATTGGCTCTGTGCTAGTACCCTGAACAATGACAATAAAGTATCTGTCCGTCATAACGGGCCGCAAATATCCCACAATCCTTATCCTAACACATCTGCTGGCCTGGATGCAGATCTCATCTCCCGTTTCAACTCTTCATCTGATGCCTGCTGGTGTTCAGGTGTGTCGGGTGATTTTTAAAGTGCTGCATCATCATCATCATCATCACAAAGCTCTTGTGTTTTATCTCTTTAATGAAGTAATGTGTGTGCGAGTCACCTGCAGAAGTCTCTCTGTGATTGGAGCAGGTCAGGTTTATTACTTCGTAAGATGCCTGAGGCCGCTGCAGATAATAATATGATCTTTTCCAGCTCAAAGTCACACCAGAGGCCAAAGGGCTCATTTACAGAAATGAAGTCAATTAGCCAGAGGAGATATTTAATGTTGTTCAGCGGGGGTGAGGCCGGACGAGCGGTGTGAATGAACTCATCTCCGCCGGGGGGACGGTGGGAGTCTGTTTTGAAGAGAGAAATAATGTGAATGAGATTTGTAATGAACACAAGTCTTTCTCAGCACGATGTGTTTGCCCAGAGACATGAAGCTAATCGTGTCTAGAGCGCTCTCCACTGCAACACACAATAAAACCTGACAAACACCTCTCAAGTGAACCAAAATCTCCTGAATGTATATCTGAAAACAACAATGTTGGTCATACAGTATCACAAATAAAAAGATTTCATTTGCATTTATTTATGTGGCAGAAGAATAAGAAAAGGAAGGTGTGCCGCTGCGGTTTGTGAAGGACAGAAGTCCAAAGAAGCTTCTCATGAATATTCAACAGCTGACAATCTCAAAACATTCTGCGTCAAGAAAAATGGCCTCTGTACTTCAACAAATTGCTGTTTTTATAGCTAATAAATCTAATTATAAAAGCCAACAGACCTTAAAACAGTTCCTCCACCCTGAAGAAACACAAATCCAGCGGAAGAACCAACATTATCAATAACTACAATCCTAATATTTCACTCTTTTGTATTCTGATGCACAAACACACTGTAACAGCTTTATGTCAAATTATGTTGCCAAACCTTCAAATGGACTTTATAATTTACAGTCTGGTAATGCACTGCACAGATATCTACATGAGAGAGAGAGAGAGAGAGAGAGAGAGAGAGACAGAGAGAGAGAGAGAGAGAGAGAGAGAGAGAGAGAGAGAGACATGAGAGAGAGATGAGAGAGAGAGAGAGAGAGAGAGAGAGAGAGAGACAGAGAGAGAGAGAGAGAGAGAGAGAGAGAGAGAGAGAGAGAGAGAGAGAGAGAGAGAGAGAGAGAGAGAGAGAGAGAGAGAGAGAGAGAGAGAGAGAGAGAGAGAGAGAGAGAGAGAGAGAGAGAGAGAGGAGAGAGAGAGAGAGAGAGAGAGAGAGAGAGAGAGAGAGAGAGAGAGAGAGAGAGAGAGGATCCTGGAAGTGTTCAGAAAGTGTCTCTCTCATGATACAATAACAGTCCGAGTTCATTATATTGTAAATCGATTGTCCATGTGTTTCTCTCTGACCTGAAGCCATGTGTGTGAGGAGAGAACAGTATACAGCAGAGAACAGGTTTACATCACACATTTATGAGACGCTGCTGATTACTCTCTGCACCACAACATTCATATTTTAACTGACTTTTGTAAACTATAGCCTGAACACACAAGTAAAGTTTCTAACATCCATCTCTACGGTCTGAAGCAAATATCAGCCATTCTTACATATGAAACACCAGCTTTAGATAGAACGGCTGTTGCAAATGTTCTCAACATGAGAAACAGTGACAATGTTCTCTGGCATCTAATCTATTGCTCAGACACACTTGATCAATAAAAATCTAGATTTCAGATCTATTCTATCATCACAACTAGGGGTGTCACAACATACCATGAAATTGAAAACCATGATTAATACACCATTAAACCATGATCAATATGTATTAATTCTACACAATTCTGCACCTGATTAACATTTTGCCTTAAAAGCTTCAATGCTAACAAACTCTCTCTCTCTCTCTCTCTCTCTCTCTCTCTCTCTCTCTCTCTCTCTCTCTCTCTCTCTCTCACTCGCTCTCTCTCTCTCTCTCTCCTCTCATTTTGATTGGGATTCATTGACTAAGATAGAAAAAAACAAAATAAAAAAGGAGCTTGACAGCATTATTAACGTTATAAAGAACATCATTATGTGAATTCTTTTGGCCACAATAATCGTGTAATCTGATATGGAGACAGTTCTACTTACAACTAGCAATCACATCATGTATAGATATCTGCTGTTGTAAATGTGCACTACACACATGCTGACAGATGTAAATTCCCATGTAAAAGACCTGGAAAATTCAAAGTAATAATCTTTTGCAGATGATGAATGTTTGGCAGGTATTTCAGTCCTCTGAAAGACATGCGGCAGTTTCTTCTATTGTGATGGTGATTTCCCCTTTTCTGTTTAATCCCAACAAACCAGATTATGAATGGTTTTCCTCTCCGCTAAGAAGCTGGGGAATTTCAATACGATCTGTGATTCATACGATCTCTCGCCTCCCTAAAGGAGCAGCAGGTTTTTTCATGAATTAATTAGCTGGATTTGTATGAAAATAGGTTTGGCGTGACATCTGGTCTGGTTGTAAGTGCTAATGAGGTCTATTCAGATGATTTGCATCTGTTGACTGCGTCTGGCAGAGGCGGTGTGTCTGCGACCCGCAGTCCCGTCTCTACTGAGACACGAGACCTCCAGATCTTCTTCACTTCAGAGACGTCTGAATGAGCTGAAAATCATCGAGCAAATTTATGTCAATATTGTTCAGAAAATACACAGAGAGAAATTAAAAAGCAAGGAATCGATATCAAACTTGATCTTAAAGGAACAGGTGGCCTAAAAATGAATGTATTATCATTCTTTACTAAACCCTCAGCCATTCTGACACACTAATATTTTCATACAAAAGTCAATGATAATTTGTGCTGCCAAACATTTTCTTCGAATGATTCTTCTTTACGTTAATATCAAACACACGTGTGTAAATATCTTTAGACACAGATACAGAAAGAGACAGATGGAGAAAGTGACAGACAGACAGAGATATAGACAGATTTGTTATTTAATAAACAAATGAAATTAAAAAAAAATTTAATCATAATAGGATTATCAGTGATAGAATTGAAAAATGAAATTAAATTAGGCATAATAATAGTTTTTATCCTTGTATTTTTTTCAGTTTTCAGTAACAAATCAGTTATTGCAAACTACTATATTCAATTTCAGTTTAACGCTTTGGCAAGGCAAAATGTACTTCTGTCATGCCAATAAAGCTAACTGAATGAGAGACAGACAGAGACAGACAGAGAGAGATGATTATTGCTGATGGGTGAGTGTTTGATGTCAACCCTGAAGCATTTAAAGCATCACAGCTCTGATGACATACTCTGCACGGGTCTGTATCACACACACACACACACACACACACACACACACACACACACACACACACACACACACACACACACACACACACACACGCACACACACACACACACGCACACACACGCACACACACGCACACACACACACACACACACACACACGCACACGCATGCACACACACACAGGACTGCAGCAGAACTCAGTCATTCACAGCAAACTGACGCAGTGCATTCTGTTGATGTTTGTGAACAGCAGCTGCAGATGAGCAGCGGTACACACGGGGACAGAAATAGATGCCGTGTGCTCTCTTACTCAAGGTTAAATCCTGCGAGCGGGATGTGTACAGTTAACTCAGCAGATTCACGCTCACATTCATTTATCAAACAGAAAGACGCTTCGCAGCGCTCCATACGCAAACATTCACATCTGAATCAGGATGTTATTACAGTCTAACCCCAACACAAAAACTTCAGCTTCAGTGCCACAGATACTCTTACAACCACACAACAACACTATCAAACAACAACAGCAAACAAACTCTCACAATTCTCTTTTCAAAAGTAGTTTCACTGCTGTGATGCTGTTCTGCTCTCTCTCTCTCTCTCTGATTATAAACACTATAATCACACTAAACTGTCTGCACTTTTACAATATAAATATATACTTTTTTTTTTGCATTTGTGTCCCTAAAAGGATGTTTGTGAGGTTTTGGTCTTTTTGGGTTAAACATATACCCCTACACACACGCACACACCTGCTGAGATCAATCCACAGATAAAACACACAGGTAACAGGTAATACCATCACACCCTGTGGCCTTATTGATTTCAACACTCATCTCTCTGTCACTCACACATGTACTTGTACTATAACAACAGTAATAGCAGTTATCTCATCTTTTAACTGTACAAGTACAGTACATCACCTCTCTGGACCCTGAACCCAGATACTTTCCATTCACTACAAACAGGACTGGATTTGAAGTGTATAAAGTGTCTCTCTCTCTCTCTCTCTCTCTCTCTCTGTCTCTCTCTCTCTCTCTCTCTCTCTCTCTCTCTCTCTGTATCTCTCTGCTCTCTCTCTCTCTGTCTCTCTCTCTCCTGTCTCTCTCTCTCTCTCTCTCTCTCTCTCTCTGTCTCTCTCTTTCTCTCTTTCTCTCTCTGTCTCTCTCGCTGTATCTCTCTCTCTCTGGCTCGCTCTCTCTCTGTCTCTCTCTATTTCTCTCTCTCTCTCTCTCTCTCTCTCTCTCTCTCTCTCTCTCTCTCTCTCTCTCTCCTCTCTCTCTCTCTCTCTCTGTCTCTCTCTCTCTCTCACCCACTCTCTCTCTCTCTGTCTCTCTCTCTCTCACCCACTCTCTCTCTCTCTCTGGCTCCCTTTACTCACATTTTGATTGTGATTCATTGACTAAGACAAAAACAAAATAAGCGAAATTAAAAAGGAGCTTGACAAGCATTATTAACGTTATAAAGAACATCATTATGTGAATTCTTTTCGTCACAATAATCGTGTAATCTGATATCGAGACAGTTCTACTTACAACTAGCAATCACATCATGTGTTAACTGTACAAATACAGTACATCACCTCTCTGGACCCTGATCCCAGCTACGTTCCATTCACTACAAACAGGACAAGTGTATAAAGTGAGTGTTTTTTACAGCAGATCAGAGTCAGAAGTGAATGTGATTGTGGGAGATTTCCTCCTGAAACACCTCATCACACACTACTGTCATTACACCAATCTACATTAATAAACAGCATTATTAATCATGTCATCTCAAGTGTGTAATAAAACGTGTTTGGATGATTATTCCCTGTCATGTTTGTGTTTTCACGCGTGTGCTCTCTGGAGATCTCTCGTCTGTGGCCTACATACAGACCGCTGATGTGCTTTCTTACTCGTCACTCTCGCCGGGCTCTCCGCTCGTCCTCGCGCTCCCGGTTAGCACGTTATTCACCCTCCACCTGACTGCAGAGACACGGCGTGTCTGCGCGCAGCTGTTCACAGCCAGCGGCCTCCGCGGGACGCATCCATTCACTTCACATGTGTTACAGCAACAGGGCTGCGGGTTAACACGTTATCCTGTCGTCTGATGAGCCAGAAGAGTCTGAGCGAAAGAAACACAGAAGAGAATCAACACTAGCGATTTTATCCGCTGGGTCGGCTGACAAATCCCAAACATAAATACTGTTCTTAGAAAATTGGCAAAAAAAGATGTCATCATATTAGTTCAGTCCAATAATCCATTTATTTACACAAAATGAACACAAAATGGCATATAATAAATAAAATAACAAGGCAATTTCATGCAGATGTATTAATATAAAATAACTATTTGATGTTCTTTAAAGAGTCATCTCTTCTTCATTTGTTGGGTATTATTGCTTCTGGTTTGTGCATTTTAATTCACAGAAAAAAGTATGTTGTCTCTCAAAAACATGTTTTTTTAATAATTGTTTTTGACCTGTAGCTTACCTGATTGACTGATTCATTTATCATGTGATCCTGTTGATCAGATCATGTGCTCACGTCTTTTTCTTTGCACCATGACATGATTCACAGCTTTGGATCCTGAACAGAACCAGTCTGTGTTCGGCCAGCAGAGGTCCTGGAATATTCTTCATCCCTGGACAGAAAGAGATTGAAGAAGAGTTCATTGTGCTCCCACACACAGCTGGAGAAACCGCTGACAAACTCATTCTCACCTGCTTATTAGGGTCACGGTGAGTTTTTTCTGTTGTGAATGGAGGAGTAAAACCTGGAGTTTCAGACACTAAACGAATTATCTGTCATCTTTAATGAGCTTGTTGTGGAGGCGGGAGACAGAAGGATCATGTGCCGTGGGCCGGCGGATGACGGTCCTCTGTGTTTAATATGCTCGGCTCGGCTGCCGGTGTCCAGATGGATCCAGGTGTTGACTGATTCTGCTGGAGGTCTGTCGGGATTGGACGGTCGGTGGGTCACATGACCTTCTGCTTTAACATCTTAAAGAATGTGCTGTGAGAGGCATTGGAGGGCTTAGTCATGCTGCTCTGCGTCTGACGCGGCTCTGCTTTATCCCTGATACGACACATGCATACAAACACACATTTCAGGAACACATGAAACAGTATTCAGGTCTAAATGAGCAGAGAATATTGTTGATAAAGACGGCAGACTTTCCACACAAACACAGGCGTCTAACGCCGGAGGCAGACCGCATCAATATGCAGAATCTATAAAGCAAAGCAGTCAAAATATGAAGAGATTAATGTCGTGCCACGCCACAATCCATCACACGAAAGGCCACATTTGTGTTTCTGTTTGGAAAGTCGGTCCGGCTGCTTCATTCTGCCCTTTAGAAGTGATAACTAAATCTGTGCTTTCCCCGAGCTGTTTGCGCGTGCCCTCGCTCTGATATGCATCAAAGCCAATTACATGCATAGGTGACTCCTATTAGCCAAAGTAGATCAATGTCACTAAGAGGCATTCCATAATTAAATCAATTTAACAATCAACTCGCTAAACGAATGTGGGAGACGGTGAAATTAATCTGCCGTGATGGGGCGATCGTTGATGTTCCGGCAGCGAGAGGAATATTCATGGCCTGGCCGGCGTCCAGCTCTGGGGGCGAGAGCGAGGTTAACGGCCTCTGGACGGGTTTGAGGAGTCATGAATTATGCTGCAGTTAAAGTTCCGATTCATCTCCACTTCAGTCCTCGCTGGAGTTCTGTGACGGATCACAGGAGAATAAAACTACACACACTTTGTGTGTGTGTTTGCTACGCTGAATAAACATAAGTGTACTGAATGATGTCAACAGTGAAAAATGCTGAGACCCAAAGCTCAGATTCGTTACAACATCGGCCGGCAAATGAAGCCATTCATCACTCACAAATCTCAAACAATAAACCCACAACAAATGTTTTTACCCCATCTGTCAAACTTCTTCACTAGTGGCTTTAGTGGGCGTCCATCAACACAGTTATGATGACAGCGACTCAAGTAAGCCGGGTCTGCTGGAGACGAAACATGAGTTCAGGGCCGAGACCTGTGAGAATAATGACAAAATGTAAAAGATTTACTCTCATTCTGCACCACAACATCCCTTCTGACAGCACATCTGAAGAGCATCCATGAATAAAGACTGTTGACTATTGACAAGTGCCAGTTTCTTCAAAGCCAAACCTCCTCCTGAGAAATTCTCATCAAGTGAGATATTGATGCCACTTCTTTAAACTTTCATGGCTTTCAGATCACAGTGAAGCTCTGCTTCTGTGTCAACAAGCTCTTTAATGTGAAAACATCACATTCGTCTTTACCGTAAACCTTTTGTTTTGTGTCTTAGATCTCACCGGAAGCATTGGAATGATATTTCACAGTGAAAACATAAAAGTTTGAAGCTCATTTGTGCTCAAAACATTAAATTATTAAGTGTGAATAAGCATGTTCAACGGGCGAGCTCATAATCTAAATGCGTTTCCTCTCCAGTTAAGAGCAGATAAAAATATTAAAGCTATCTGCCTTCAGATGAGATTAAAACACTCAGACCGAGTTCAATCTCATATGACAGAAAGACGGCTCGAGCTGTCTGTGAATACGGGTTTTCATTTGAAGCGGGTGAGATCAGAGTAAACACCAGACGTCAGGTCATCAGTCTATAGTGAAAATCCTCCAACTGATGGACGACGGGACTAAAGCAGCCCTGCGAGGAACCGACGACGGTGACAGAGATCTGTGTCTGCCGCTCTCACACCCGTCAGCACTTCATAGGTAAATAAATCACAGACGTGACATTCAACTCTGTGTATGTATAAATGATGCCTTCACTAGATGAAACAGCATTCCTGTTAAAAAACAAACCACCAAACCCGTTTAGTTTACTGGTTTTTAAAGGGTTTTAAGCACTTGTTATAAGAACCAGATAAACATCAGCTTTACACGTATAAACTGATGAAGATCAATAGCATGAGATCACATTCACACTGACTGACCGACTGATGCTCACAAAACTGTAAAACAACCAACAGGATCTTTTGGATTGACTGTGTCCAGCATCAGCTCGTCTGGATATGAAGCTGTGTTTACAAGATATCTGTAAAAAACAAAACAAAAGGTTAGTACATTAAATCTTTGATAAAAACACAAGCAATACTATGTATTCCACTTTTATGAAATAAAGGTTCATACACATTTGTATTTATACAACAGTTTTACTTACAGATATCATGATTAAACTATATTTACTATAGACAGAAATTGTAAATGTATAGTTAAAGGGTGAAGTCATTTAGTTGTTGTGTTGTCATTTCAGTGGTATATTAACTGCACAGCAGGATCTCAGTCATCACAAACATCTTTAGCATCATCTCAGCCCTCCTTAACTCTCAGTGAGTTATTGATTCAGTCATCCGTCTAAAATCCCCACCGTCCCCGTCGACTGTGAAATCAAACCCCTGACGTAAAGACACTGTGAGTTTTGCTCTTTATGTGTTTTAATTACGCTTGCGGTGCGGCGTGTGTGGGGTTTGAAGTGCGGTAATGAGCGGGACGAGGGCTTTTCTATCCGCCGCGTGTTCGAACGCTTTCATCAATCAACAGCATGTGTCTGGACCTGTTCGCAGCAGTCAGGACTAAAGACTTTCATCTATTTTTAAAGCTCCTCACTGAAGATGACCTTTGACCTTGTCATATTTACGTCCCGTGCGTTTCTAAAAGGCTGGGTTTAAAAACAAACAGACGAACGTCAGCCGAACGGCGTTTTAACGTGACAGCGTGTGTTAATTTGTCGTGCTGTGACAGTTAAACAGTCTCTTCATATCAACCCGACGCAGTGATCTTCAGTCTGTTGTTTGTCTTAAAAATAACAGCAAAGTCATTTCACACAGGTGACAGTGAGATTTACATATGAAAGAGATTATCTGATACAAACCTCCTGCTGGCTTTCATCATCATCATCATCATCATCATCACAACAGTCTGATCTCTCTGAGAAACCCTGTACAGTCCTGCTGATGGTATTATACACTGATAAATTAACTATATAACTGCTGGAAAACTCTCTATACTGTCTGCAGCGTTTCCACTAGTTTTATGTTGACTGTCATATCTGGACATTTACAGTAAGTCACTTAATATCAAAGCAAGTGTCATTTTTAGATGCTCTCAGATCAAATGCATTAAAGGTAAATCATGACACTTGTTTTGATGTTTTGTTATCTTAAGATGTCTTTAAGCCCAAAACTTCGAGGTCATTATACGCTATACAACAGTGTAAAGTCATAATAAACAGTTTATTAAATATCTTATCATCATGTCTGTGCAGTTTTGTACTAAACTTGTATTGGTACCTGAAAACAGAATTAAATAATATTCATATTAATTGAAACATAACTACTATATGTTTATTATAGTAAAATCATGATTAATTTTCTCTCTCTCTGCAGCAGATAAAGACGTGTTTTAGTAGTCGTGCCGTCCTGTTAACAGCATTATGACAACATTAGTATAAATCCACGAGGTCAAGCTTATTTTAACCTTTAGGATTCAGTTTCTCTATCGTGGCTATGGATCAGAAACGACAGTTGTGTAAGTGTGTGGTGTTCATTTCCAGCTGAATTCTCATTGGTTGTTTCCTCTGATGTTATCTGCTGACATATGCAAAGAAAAGCAGGTTTAAACCCCACAGGGCCACAGTGACCCACGTACCTCTGTGCACATTAACACATGCTGCGCAAGCACAAAACATAAACACACGAGGACGTGCTGCGTATGACAACCACACACAACACAAATAATCACACAATAAAATCTCATTATTACCTCAATTGTTTCTCCATATTCAGGTTTTACAGGATCTGGAAAGAGACAGAGATATAATTAAACTTCAAAACATTTTCTCATCAAATATATTTTTATATGTCAACAATTTAAAGTTGATATTTGATTTTCCATGCTAAAAGATTAACAATTGAACATTCTCAACAATAAACCTCATACTCTGGAAATCTAAAACCAGCACAGCACACATTTATCTTTGACGGCCCAAGATTCAAAGCTACAGTCAGACATTTTCTAGGCAGAATGTTTCAATCTCATGTGTTTATCAGCGCTGACAGGACGGGCCGACTGACATTTAGATATTTGAGGGGAGTCGCTCTTATCATTTCTGAGATTCAGAGATTCAATACACAACAGAAAACTGAAGCAGATGTCAAGATGAAATATCTGCATACTGCAATGTTGTGATTGTGTTTCTATAATATTCACTTTACTTTAAAGTGTTCATTGTGCAAATTCACAGACACATAACTCACAACTGAATCATCAGAGCAAAAACAAGTGTTTAATGAAACTGATGGACATCAGATGAAGATAAGAGCACCTGACCGTCCAGGTCAAAGCCAATCTCATCTTTATTTTAAAGCTTAATCACTGAAAACACATAGATGACATCACCAATGACATCATAATGACATCACCAGCAGAAGAACCAGTGAAACCGTTTGCTGTTACAAACAATCTGCAAAAGTTTCCTGATGGACCGTTTAAAAATCTTAAAAGTGCAGCAGAAAAAACACCCAACTTTACTGGACCTCAGAGAACAAAAACACATGATATGACCCCTTTTAAAAACAAATGTTCTGCCTAACTCTGAATAACCAGAGATAAAAGAAGAGAGAGAAATAAACGTGGGATTCATTAAAAAGCCTCCAGCGGCAAAGTGTGTGATGAATGCGTCAGTTTGTGAGGACTGCTGGATCTGTAATGATACTCCAGAGGTCTGTGACGGTCTCACACACACACACACACAGATCAGAACACTACAATAACACACAACAGGATCCATTCATCAACCTCTAGATGTCACATTATTTACATTACTGTTAATGAACAGAGATCAGCTCATAAATATTTAAATACTTAAGCTCAACAGTGTGTTATGGATGACAAACACTGCCTTGCTGTCTAAATAGGGAGCTGCCTTCTAAGACAACATGCCAACAGATATGAACCCTCAACAAAAGACATCAGACACAAACGAGACAGATTTACAGACTGACAATATTCCCCATTAAAATATTGACATATATGAACATCCTCATAAGATGTGTGTGGATATGACTGACCTTCATCTTTCAGTGGTGTTGATGTGCTTGTGTTTGGTCTGTTCATTACTCATCACAGACAGCGTAACTCACTCTGATCTTATTATGAAGTCTGTCTGACCGGAGAAACCGACAGAAACAAGACAATTACTTCTACTTAAACTGTTTAGCGTCACATCCTGAGCAATCTTCTAAAAGCTGTTCTCAGATCAGTGCCTGAACGTGTCTGAGGATTAACACACACAGATCTACTGTACTGTCAGGAGGAAAGTGTTTATTGTTTGGATCTGCTTGTATTTGTTTTGAGCCCTAGATGAGACCTGAATGAATCAAGCTTTTATCTGAGAGAGAGAGAGAGAGAGAGAGAGAGAGAGAGAGAGAGAGAGAGAGAGAGAGAGAGAGAGAGACAGAGAGAGAGAGAGAGAGAGAGAGAGAGAGAGAGAGAGAGAGAGACAGAGAGAGAGAGACAGAGAGATAGAGAAGAGAGAGAGAGAGAGACACAGAGAGAGAGAGATAAGAGAGAGAGAGAGAGAGAGAGAGAGAGAGAGAGAGAGAGAGAGAGAGAGAGACAGACACAGAGAGAGACAGACAGAGAGAGACACAGAGACAGAGAGAGAGACAGAGAGAGAGAGAGAGACACAGAGAGAGAGAGGAGAGAGAGAGAAAGACAGAGACACAGCAGAGAGAGAGAAAGACAGAGACACAGAGAGAGAGAAAAAGACAGAGACACAGAGAGAGAGAGAGAGACAGAGAGAGAGAGAGACAGACAGAGAGAGAGAGAGAGAGAGACAGAGAGAGAGAGAGAGAGAGAGAGACAGAGAGAGAGATACAGAGAGAGAGAGAGAGAGAGAGAGAGAGGAGAGAGAGAGAGAGAGAGAGAGAGAGAGAGAGAGAGAGAGAGAGAGAGAGAGAGAGAGAGGAGAGAGAAGAGAGAGAGAGAGCGAGAGAGACAACATTTATAACAACATTCAGAATTCAGTAAATAGAGGTGATTTGAGTCAAAACTAATAAAATCAGATAGATTTACAGTCTCTATACCATAAGCTAGTCTACATTCATCACAATCCACTAAACAGCAAACACACAAACAAACCAGCAGGTCTCCTGTAGGTGTGAGACACACACCTGATAGCGTATAAACACACCTGAGGTCACAATCCACATCCTCACGACCTTAAACTTATTATCACTTCTCTCCTGTGATATAAACAAGACAAAGAGACACATCACATACAACCTGAAGATATTCATTTTTTTTTGTGAAAACTTCAGAAAAGAGAGCAAGAGAGAGATGTACATTTACACAGCATCATCAACATCAGCCAATATTATGCAGTCCTAAATATTTTTACCCTCTCTCTCTCTCTCTCCGTCTCTCTCTTTCTCTCTCTCTCTCAGGTTCAGTATGACAGGATTCTGGGCTTTATAGAGTTGGCCGGCTGTGTCTGGGCTTTGAGCTCAACCTCTGTTCTCTGAAGCAGATGCTAACACATGTACTGTCTGAACCTCATACTGACCCCACGGGCAGCGCTTCTCTGGAGTCTCAGGGTGGCATGTGTGAGCGTAACAGAGACGTTTAAGCACTGGGAAAGAGATGATAATGATAAAAACTGATTATAAGTCTATTACGGCCACTCTACAGGCCTGCGAGCCGAGTGGGAGAAGAAGAATCCCATTATCTAAGATGTCTGGATAATGGATTTTGCGTGAGGGGCTTTCTCTGGCACAGGGTATTGAGTGTTAGGAATATTATCTTCATGAAGCCTGTAATGATACCTGTGGGCTGGCCAACATGGAAGGAAGAAACTCATCTCCCAACGAGCACTTCTCTCTCTCTCTCTCTCTCTCTCTCTCTCTTCTGCAAGGCTCAGCATCTTTCCATCTCTCTTGCTCTCCATCACTCCATCTGACTTCTTGCTCTCTTCACCTGCTGTTATAAAAAGCTTGTTATTGTCGACATTACTTTGGTGTTGTTCAACTAACTGCTTCAGATCTTGTAAATGAATGTTATCACAAATTACCAAATCAGGAGGTACAAAACAGGTGATAGCGTGACGCAAGTGCTTTAGGTGTCATATGGGACGGTTTAACAAGATCTGCTGTAAAACTCAGCGAGCTCCCTCTCATGGCAGCTGACTACAAAAACTGAACACCTTAAAGAGAGAAATGAAATTGATGTTAATTTAACAGTTTAAATAGTGAAATCATTGAACAAAAACAGAACAGAATGAAAACCTGAATTGATCCATTTTCAGTAAATATTTTTTATTGGTCATCAGAAGCGGCTGTGATGTCTGTCATCAGTTCAGTAAGAGATTAAAGAGTGACACTGTGATTTGTCTCAGCACAAGTACTTACCTGAAGTCTTTGGTCTCAATTTCATCTAAATTACACGTCTAGACACTGAACAGACTCCTTTACTCTTCTCTTGTTTACACACTTTGATCAGTAATTGACAAAAGCTTCAATCAGTTTACCGTGTTCACGTGTGTTGAACCTGAGGCTGCTCATATAACATCATCACACACGCTTTGTTTAATGCTCTTTCAGTCACACATCAACATGTTTTTGGTGAACACGCAGCGCGTGCTAAAACGCATCACTAGGCCTGTGCAGAGGTTTATTGTGTTCGTTCATACATAAATGCATGTGGTAAGAAATGGGACACATTTAAAACATTTACTTCTGGTCTCGCCTGCCTTACAGGAGACCTGAACCCCTGATGAGAGACGAGCTGTGAGAACATCATTGCTTTTATTACAGACAGTTTGCATCATGCATGAAGGTCATGTGGCGTCTGTAGCACCCTGTGCCGGCGTCTCACTTTGGTGAAATGAGCCTCGGTACAATCTTAAGGTGTGGAACCCTTGACAAGATGCAAACTGTGGTGAGATTCCCAGGTAACTCATCCTGATGGGACTCATTTAAGGAATGATCAGAGTCACAGAGAGTTTTGCCCTTTTAAAAAGTTAAGGAGATCAAGTCACACTGAACAGAAAGCTCATTACAGATTTTGAGGAGCTCAGGGGCCAAATTAACATCAGTTCATTTCATACCTGCACATAAAAACACTCGACCGTCGCTTCTTATTATTCATTCTTTATCAGCAGCTGACTGACAGTCAGGGTCATGGGCGGCTCCGATTGCCGGGGCCCGTGAGGGGCCAAATACTGAACGCATGAATATTAATCCTCACCTTTGTCGTTCAGGTACCAGGTTTCTCCACCTTCTCTCAACCAATGACCTTTAACTCCCATTTTCTTTCCTGTGGTGTACCGCGGGTCCCTGAGCATTCACCACACATCATCACGAGACGCCAGCTCAAGTGTGACGGATCCAGCCGGGTCAGTTCTAGCGCTGCAGCCGGATTACATTTTAAAATGAATGGCAAATGTGCAGGTTCATTAGCTCCATCCTTTAAAAGTTCCTCCTGCAAACACAGAAGAAAATCTTGTAACTTCTCAGACATGAGCAGAAATGTGTCGATGACTAAACAGGTAAGGAAAGGCAGGAGTCTCGCTGTTGGGCCGCTTAAACCTGCCGGTATGCATTAAACATGGCATTGGCAGAGGGAATGATGGGACAGTGTCGTGCATGGGTGCCGTGAGTCTTTCATTACCCGAGCTGTGAGGAATCTAATCGACAGCCACGGCGCGTTCCCTCCATCTCCACGGGCGTCCATCCGTTCACCGCCCCGCTGCTCCGGCTGAGCACGACCCCTGTCAGGCTGTTCTCTCGTTCATTCTTACTTTCATCCGCTCTGTTTCTCTCTCTGTTGTCATCTGGTGGGTCCATTGAGTTCTCAGTTGCCCTTTAGCGTGGCAGCTGAGGTTAGTTTCTCCTCTCTCTGGTTCTGTGCTCTCGCTCTGCTCTCGATGACCTTGTGAGGCCACATGGAAGCTCCTGGGAAAAAAGATGCTGCAATGCGATTGTGACCCTTCACACACACACACACACACACACACACACAAACAGTGTGGACCATTAAAGCCAAATGATGAGAAAGTGTGGGTTTTACATTTTAAAAGATACATAGTCTTACAGAACATCATATAATCTAAAAGTAAAATAAAGTTTCAAACTGATCAACCCTTCTGAAAGATTTTATTTGTGAGTATTTCCCTGAAATGAACTTTGTTCAGACGCACAAATATTACATCAGTCATTGACAATGATACACACATATGACAAATATACAAACATACTTTTACACAACACACATGATATTACATTATCTGAAGTACTCTTTGGGCATTTTCACCTCAACATTAAATAAAATAAAGTTACATTTGAAAGCTTAGAACCGAGTCTTGATCTGTTCTGGACGGCACAGCGTCCGGATGTCGAGTACACCTTGTTTAAAGCTGGTCAAAGAGCCAAATCACTTCTCCGTCGAGTGTCTTCCTCACAACACTGACTCGCTGGATCATAAAGCCAACAGGATTCTGTCCACATACACACACAGAACTGTAAATCATCTCAAAGCAAAAGACAAAAACCGAGTCAACTACCTCAAATGTCTTCCAAGACAACATCCTAAACATCACAGCACTCATCGCTTCACACAAATACAGATCATCATCAGGTGGTGAACTGAAAACTAAAAACTCAATACATGCGACGCTACATTAGATTTACTCATAATGTGGCTTAGACATCAATCTGAGCGTGTCTATGATGCTGTCGAGTCGCAAATCAGCAGGTTTTGGAGTTAATGTGTTTTCTGTTAAAAACCATCATTGATCATTTTAAAGGCCTGAGGTAATGAAGAGGAACTCATATTAAAATGTATTTTTGGTCACTTCTGAACCTGAAGGTGATTTATTTCAGGTCATTATTATTTAATGACATCAGCAGTGGATTTGACCAGCGTTTGCTTTGATTTAAATTGTTTTCTCAGCCTTGGGTTTTTATTAGATCATCTCTACTAACGAATCAATGTAGAACTAGATTTACATTTTTTACATTTGCAATTGAGTTTTTTGTGACCGGCAGGAAAGCACCGATCTCGTTCAAATACATTCGGTTACGTTCATTTGTCTGAAGGACTTCTCTGTCGAGGCTACGCTGAACGTGACGGATAGCGCTACGGTTTAAATTAAATTCCCATTAACAAAGACGGTCTGGCCAATTTCCACTCAGAAAAACCAAACTTCCAAAATACAAGAGAGTTCATGAGGCACTCAGACGCATTGAAAGACTGGCTGAATCGCATTAAAAACACATTAAAGTTGGCGGGGTGAAGATTGCTCCTTCACACAAACACATTATTCCTTTCGGTGTTTTTTTGGCGGGGTGATTTTGGGCTGATCCGCTCAGGGCAGCGTCTGCTAACAGCCGCTCATCAACACCCAAGGCACAAATAGAGGCAGCCAGCTGTGGAGGCAGGTTAAATTCAGCTCCTCAGACTGACTGTCTGGAAATGAGAGACTGTGAAACACACGCTGTACTCGGTCAAGAGTTCCTGCAGTCAATCTGTAAAGAAATCAACTGGTTTAATGATGTCCAGAGCTCAGGAGACGCAGTCATGTGGTCTGAAATGGTAAACGCTGAATTACAAGCAATATTTATATGACATGAACAAAGCTGTGAAAGATTTTTAGATTATATCTATTGACTGGATCGCAAATGTTTCTCTGTTTTTTATGACTAAAGATACTTCCACATGACTGAGGTCAATCTTCTTCATAATGCCATAGAAGAACCATCCAAAGTTCTTTGTAGTGGAATAATGTTCTTTAGGTTATAAAAAGGTAAAGTACCCCTGACTGAAAATGGTTCTTCTGTGCCATCGCTGTAAAGAAACTTTTTAACAATCTTTGTTTTTAGGAGTGTAATATAAAGAAAAGCTACAGTACCTTCTCTACCGTGTTGTGCCATTGACACCGTGTTACTCGTTGCAGGACATAGAAAAAGCCAAAACAACCTAAAGGGCATTTTGTGCACATCTACACTCATGAAGTTGTAAATTCCAAAAAAAAGTTATTTTCCTGTCTGTGTTGTCAGAGGACACAATCAGCAGGACATGTTCCTGTTTGTTCTTGGTTTATAAAATCATCAAGTTGTTCTTCCACAGAGGTCAAAGTGCAGTGTGACGGTGTGTTAAGAGGTCCTTTAAAACCCTGAAGCGAGTGATGTTTATGATCTGTGTGAGCTGAAATTCTTCTACTCTCTTAAAAATAAACATGCCATAGAAAAACTATTTTTGGCTAAATGGTTTCTAATCCTAACATAAACAGAAACATTTATGGCATTATAATAAAGGACCTGTTTGTTTGGAATTTGTCCTTTGCTTTGGATAAAAAATGTTTTGGATAAAAAAAATGTGTGTGTTAATAAGTGTTGAGTAAAGTGCTGTGTTGAGTTGTGTATTCTCTGTGGTCTTTAGTCTTCACCTGCTTTCTCCTGTTAATGAGCTTTTCCTTCACTCACTACTGACGCCGTTCAGCAGAAAAAAGCTTTTAATAATTTGTGCAGAACGGCCGAGTCGAGCACTTTCTCTGACACTCCGCTGATGGAACAACATCCAGAAATGCTTATGATGACAAAAACTCCTGACTCCTCCCACTTCACCAACATTTGCTCCACTAATATCTATAAATAAGAAAAACAACAGCATGGAAATAAATAAGCTATGCGTTTCACTCGCTTCTGGGGTTTTTTGCACCGCTTAACACATGTCTGTGAATGAGACGCACCGTGTTTGGCTCAAGAGAACGATGAAGATATATCAGAAGAGCTGAGAGAGAAACTCAGGAGCCCAGTTCATAGCCGTCTGAGCCACGGCCAGCGCGGCCGCTCCCAGCGTCGCTGACAGACCCCACACTGCCACTTTAATAAACTGGTTAGTGGTCGCTGGCTGGGTCTCTATGGGAAGGGCTAGCTGGTTTTCATGGTGTTTCTGGAGCTGTTCACGCAGGACGGTGTCTGGACGCTGCTTCAGTGTTGACCTCTGGAAGTCCTTAAAGGTACTGATGGCGATTCTGTGGAGGAGAAGAGAGTGGGTTCAGGTTTAGATTATTAGACAATATGCAATCAAACAAATTGCTTTATTTTAATATCTGCATTTAAGATTTTTACTTCAAATATTTAAGCAATGAGAATAAAAGATGTGTGATTTACATGATCATGATGTACCTGACCCATCTCAATAATAATAATAAAAACAAAAACAATACAAATCTGAAATCACAAACAGTAAGAGTTTAGAGAGCAAAAGACAAAAAAGAGTTTTGAGAAGTCTTGAGAAGCCCACGCTTAGGGCTACACCACACAGATCTGGACAAAAACATCATTAAAAAATCATCAAATATTAAATTTCATTTCATTAGTCTCTATGGAAGAATAGTAAACACAGAATGCAAATTCTGTTCACTCAAGATAATAAAGCATCCTGTAACACACATGCGAGAGGAACCGTGGGCAATCGCTGAAGGGCTCGACGTCTCGACTGGTTTTAATGGTTTTCCTCCTCTGATTCCCAGCATTCTCCAGCTCTCATTAGGATCTGCGGCTAATGCGACACAGCTGAAAATAGCTGACAGGTAACAGCAGAGCAATTAACTTCTAAACTTTCCCTTTAGCAGCTGAAGGCCCGGGAGACGGAGCGTTTGAGCTGATGAAAGCCGGTCTGACGCTGTGACACGGGCCCGGCGTGAGTTCTGTCACTCACAGGGCTTTAACCTCTTCTCACACCCACAACACACATGCTGGATTTCTGTCCTTCATTTAAAGGAATAGCTCAGCCAAAACATTTTACTCATCCTCGTGTCATTCGTTAAATAATTCTGTATGAATATTAACAGTACAGAGTGACGATATATGTAACGCTGCATAAATGATAAAAACTATATAAAATTTTTTTTAATCAAACAATGTATTTGTGTCTTTGTGTGAGGAAGCAGTTTGATCTTTGACAGAAAATATGCACAATAACTTCAATGTCATTTAGTTTCTCACACATATGGCATTAGAAATCATGTTTTTGGAAACCTAGATAAAATCTACTATCGTGATTCACAAAAAGTGAATTTAAAGTTTCGCTAATGAATGTTTATATTTGCTTGAACGATTCCTTTAACGCTTCACCTCTGCAGGGAATCTTTCCTCTCATCTTCACAGATGATTTCTCAGCGATGTTTTCTTCTCTTCGAGGTGGCACGCGACTGACGGTGTTTGATCGCTTCTCTTACTCCGTCTGGTCTGTAAAACAGTTTCTAATTTTGCCGTTTCCACTCTCAGAAGCAGCAGATTGTGTGACCTCTGTCACATCAGTCTTCTGTTTTCCCCTCGCTCTCTTCCTCTCCCTCAATCTGTTCTTTCTGCGGTGAAGGAAACGCGGCAGATGATGGATGTGTTTACACTGGAGCAACATTTCCATGCCTGCGCTCATTCACAGCATCTCAACTTCAGTCTTCTTCACTCTTCTGTTCTTACTGGATAACAGTCCTTGACGTTTGTACTGGTGCGTACACCACTGGTCACCTGCTTTCACGTCAACCTGATCACCATTAGACCCCTGGGAGCCGGATAGTAGTTTTTAAATGCTTAAACCTCTCTCGATAATGGGTTAACACAGTTCAGTGAGATGGTCTTTCTTTCTAACGCACATGATGGTCCTATTATTAGACACTTGCTGCTGAGATGGCATGCCCAATTACCCATGAGTCCACACTCTGCTTGTGTGTGTGTGTGTGTGTGTGTGTGTGTGTGTGTGTGTGTGTGTGTGTGTGTGTGTGTGTGTGTGTGTGTGTGTGTGCTACAGGCTTTTGTGAATCAGCTCTGATGTCCTGTTGTCCTGATGACCCGTAAGCGCTGGCTCTTTGTCATGTCACCAGGAGCTGTTCATTGGAGCGTGCCGTGACACTACAGGACTCTCTCTGCTTACTGGACTCTCTCATTCCCACACACATAAAAGTACAGTAATAGGGAAAAGATTACATCTTGTTTCCTACATCTAAATATCCAAATGCAGTGTTTTCCATGACAGAGGTATACCTAACAAAAATGTACAAATACAAGCACACAATGTAACTCACAAATAAGGCTTTAAAAAAATGTATGCGCGAGGAGTCATATAAACAACACAACTAACACAAAAACATTAAAAATAAAAGGCTAAAACACAGTCTGAGCAGAATGTATGAGCTGTGTCATAGGAGCGAACAGACATCATAATGAATAAATCACAACAAAAACTGTACTAAATTTGCTAAAAACCTTCTGTACACAAAGACCCTAACACAATCTAACACGACCTGGATACGTGATCTATTCAAACAGGAAACACTAACGCTAAACACTGACGTCACGCTTGATAATATTATAAATATAAATGAAGTGAACGTATAAAAGAGCAGCGGAGCGCAGGCCACGCGTTAGCCTCAGGCCGTGTACGGAGGGATTAATGAAGAACATTTGGGGGTCAGAACCATTAGGAAGAGCGTGCCACTCCTCATTACAGCACTCCACAGGGTCAAACAGTACAATAGAGATCAAGGTCACAGGTCACGCCCTCCAGAGAGTCTGCTCATTTCACTAACACACACACACACAGGGCCGCAGATGCTGCTGGGGGAGGGGTTATGCAAAACAGACTAGGTGAGGCGGGGTTTATTTAATACAAGACTGATTTGCATACGACATGGAGAAAGGAAAGAAATTAAAACATCACTTTCACTTCTGACTCTCTATCTGTCTCGTTTTCTCAATTCTCGTCTGTTTTTCTCCACCCAATTTTTGTCGCTCTCTCTCAATTTTCATTGGCACAGGGAGATCTTAAACGAGACAGATCTTTTCTCTGATGGCTTTTTCAGGGCTCAGGGACTTGAATTCAGTTCTCTGTGAATGCCAGAGGAATCATTTTCACCGTCGTATAAGATAAATCATTAAAGTGCTTTCACCTGCATCTGTAAACGCGTTCTGTGGGCTGACAGCGCGTGTTTATACACGCGGGTGCGACGAAGACAGCTCAGGCTGAGCGCCCTTCACATCACAACAGGAGCTGAACACAGAGGATATGATATCATACTCAACAGCTCCACCTGCTGGACAACAAACAGCCCTGAGGCTGAAGATGTGAACCTCTGATTATACGTCTGCTGTTACCTTTCAAAACAATCACACACGATTTTCTGTAGACAGACATTAAAAGAAATAAAATATCTTAAAGGCTGCTGAGATCTCGCCCATATTTCCATGTCCACTAACATGTAAGAAGGAAGTTTTGATACTGTCTGACTTTTACAAGTCTATTACAAACTCTTTTGTCAAATGAGAGACAAAAAAGCACATACAGATGAAGTTCTTTTATAGTGTATACAGTATATATATATAATTATTTTTAAATAAACTCACAGGTTGTGTGACTGCAGAGCTGCAGACTTTGCCAGCAGAGAGGGCGGGCAGCTCATGAACAGACTCTGAGCTCGACCAATCAGATCCTCGTATGGCAGATCCTGAGGCATCTGTGACAACAGGTGATGAACGCTGGGCATATCACAATCACTGCTCATCACCTCCTTCTGTCTGTATAACACGATCTGAGAGAGAGAGAGAGAGAGAGAGAGAGAGAGAGAGAGAGAGAGAGAGAGAGAGAGAGAGAGAGAGAGAGAGAGAGAGAGAGAGAGAGAGAGAGAGAGAGAGAGAGAGAGAGAGAGAGAGAGAGAGAGAGAGAGAGAGAGAGAGAGAGAGAGAGAGAGAGAGAGAGAGAGAGAGAGAGAGAGAGATTATTATTATTATTATTATTATTAACAGGTTATGCCAGTCCACAGCCCATTCAGCGAAGACCTGATGCTTACTTTGCATACTTGTCTGATATAATATGATCTTCAGTTAGCTAATAAGCTAATATATTTATATTTGTACTGATTATATGTATTACATTATATTTATACTGAAATATATCAGTCGACCATAAGCTCAGAATAAAGCAGGATTGTCATCGGTTGTTTACAGGGCATCCCAGCAGAGGTCAAATAACAGCACACCACATATCTAAAGCTGGGTCACGTCCAGCGTGAGTATCCACACATCTCCAGCCTCACATGATGAACTACATTACAGCTTTCCTGCCGCTGACTTCAAACGGCTCACAACCCCCTTTGCTTTCCATGTTATGTCTAACAGGGACTGATCTCATGGAGGCAGAAGAAAGAAGAGCGTTTAGAAGATTCCAGCACAAACACATGCAGCCTTCCATACAAACCTCTGGTGAATTCATTAGACTTGTTTAATTAACTTATTGCCGCTACAACAAAGTGCCCTGGATTCTCACATCACATGAGGAAGAACGGGGAAAAAAATGCAGAAAATTCAGCTCTTCTCTTTGAAACAAGTTTTTTTGTTGTTGTGTTGATGAATAACTCAATTAACAAATACAGGGGCGAAACACAGTAAACAACATCCTCCTCCTGGATTAGAAAAGCATGTGTATATACTGATGGGCTACTTGAATTTACAATCACAGTTTCACTCTTACTGACATTGTGAACAAGTATGAACAACTCATTTTGCTTTCGCAAATGAAAATACATTATTAACCTGTAAAATAAAGGGTAAGTTATGGACATGATATTTAAAGTCCAAACTTGAAATACAAATTCTCACAGAATGTATTTATTACCAATATATTGAATCATCTATTTATATTAATAATTAAAAAATAATAAATATAGTATTTTACTAAAGCCTAAATGCATCTTACCACAGCGGCAAAGTAGACGGCCATGAGCGGGTGAGAGGCCAGAAAGAAATCATAGAGCCGCAGAACATGTCTGAAGTCAGACAGAACGTATCCGTACCATGTGATCAGCCAACTCAGAGCAAAGATAGTGCCCACCTCAGCCCTGCAACACAATCCAGTCATTAAACATCATCCGTATCACATTATCTTTGTATTTCACACTGTGTTTCCTCATATGTAAATGAACTAATCATGTTTCACATAACTGTTTTCCAAGTCGACCAGTTATACAGACTTGTGCTACGAATACAATGAAATTAGAAAAGCATCCTGAAACTACAGCAAAGAGTCGCTGTATCATTGAGCACATGCAGTTTGACACGTTCATTTATCACGCCACTGATATTCAACACGAGCCAAAGGGGCTTTTTACCATCTTGTTGCATGGTTTCCGCTGTCATAACTGGAAGATGTGAGAAGGAAATAAAAATGAACCTTAAGGCTCCACCCCATATGAACAGACATTATGCTGTGAATTTATGAAGGCCTGTTCATATGAATCCATTCCCGTACGGTGCGTTTACTAAAATCAGAGAGATAGTTGTGTGTCTTCCGCTTTACAAATCACACTTATTAAAAGTGTATTTAGATGATCATTTATTGTGCAGGATATAATAAACATGAGAAAATATCAAAATACAACAGAATATACAGGATTAAATAAACACTTTTTTGTATGGAGAAACTGATGCAAGTCTATGTAAACAAACACCAAAACAACATTTTTAGACTGGCCATTTGCCCAGAGGCTTTTAAAACTTCTGCCTTTTATTAACTTGTTTGTTAAAGAGAGTAAAAGCAACAGCCTGAGTGAGCAACACCATTAAACCTGTGGACAGACGAGACGCCGACATGCAATATTTACCATGAACCTCTTATTCTCTACATTTTACATGACTTGCCATTAAAAATAACCTGCTTTTATAAACGAGAGCTGAAACGGCACGCAAGAGAACGCTGAGCATCTGCTTCCAGCTAAAGGTTTGGTGAATAACTGAATCTTCTGATGATACTAACGGAACTAGATATTTATGAACGCTTTGTTAAAGCATCGTCTGTCATACCTTCAAAAGTCCAAAGATTGAACAGATTCATTTAAATAAACAGGTAAATATGAACAAAATTACAGTCACATGTATGCATTTGTCAGACGTTTATATCCAAAGTGACTTACATTGCATTCGGTCCCTATGGATCTTATCAGTTTGTGTGTTCCATGGAAACAAATCCAAGACCTACAGGAACAAACCCATTGAACTACAGGAACATCTACAAATATATCCACCAATTCTAAGTCTCAGTTCTGATTCATTATCACAAAACATCTAGTATATTTCTAGTTTATTACTGTTTTTGGTTCATTATAGTAAGATATACACACAAATCTGAAATATCAGGCTGAAAGAAGACAAATGAACAACACAGAGGGATGAAAGCAAAGACACAAGAGGTCATTGAGAGCAAAGAGGAAATACACGCAAGACTTCACACAAGAGTCTCCCATAAGAATCCTTTATAAACGGTGATGTCCATGCAGGGAAATCACTTCTGGATAAGGTGACAGTGTATTGTACATGTAATTCTTTCCTTTCCTCGACTTATTCAATTTTAACGTGACTAATTCCACTGATTCAGAAGCAGCTACAGGCAACAAACACAGACAACCATAATCTATTTTACAGCGTCCAGAGGGTTTTATAGTCTTAAATTGTGTGTAACAGTCAGAGATAAACCTGTTAGCAGGTGTCATACTGCCTTGAGTCGGTCTAAACATAAAAACACACTATCTGCTGACCTCTGCAGGACACACACAGAACTGCAGAAACCTCAGATGAAATCTCTAGAAGAGCTGCAGTATTACTGAATCTTAGAGAGTGAGTCAATCGAATCTAATTATTAGTTTGATTAATAGTCACCTGATCATGAATTCGTGCAGATCAGGATCCACACGCTCCAGAATTGGCATCAGATAGTTCAGGATGTGTTTCGTGCTGTCCATAGTGGGGTCCATAAAGTCCCTGAGAAAGTGTTTTGGTGTTAAAAATCTCCTTTAAATAAATATAATCAAAATAATCAAAACCATTTTGTTAAATTCACCTGAGATGATGATTGGACAGCTTCTCCATGAGTGCAACGGTCAATCTTTCTCCCACCACGCGCAGGAAGGTCACAACGATGTCATGATATCCCTGATAATAGTGCAGTTGAGGGTTTCTCCTCAAAACATCCAGAATGATGTCAATCAGCTGTTCCTGGAGGACCTCTCTCTCATCTACACGCATGCCTGGGAAACATTCAATCACAACCTTTATACAATCTTAAACCATCTACATGCCCTCATGTTAAAAGGCCAGAGAATAAATAAGCATGATCAGATGACAATGAGTCACAATCTTTATCAGACACCGACCCTTTGGAAAGCGTCGCATTGATCTCCTGACATCAAGCACCACCTGTCTGTAGTCTTTGTGCTCATCTCTGACATCTTTGGCTTTAAAAGAAGAAGAGAGGAAGACAGTTGAAAAGATTATCATGAACAGTTGTTATGTAGAAAACGTCTCAAACACACACTTACAGGGTCTAACAGGCAGATTGTAGACATTGACATTGAGGAGTTTAGGCCAAACTTTTCTTCTGATATCATCTGTCAGCAAACCGCCATCACTCACAGCCGCCCGCCGCAGTGTCTCGATGTCCACAGGGTCACTGATCAGGGCCTGATGAATCTCCACAAGCTTCTGTTTCCTCCAGGACAAATGCTCTGCAGGTGTTGTACAAAAATGAACAATCTACATATATAACGAACGGTTAACTTAAAAGAAAAGAGACTACAACTGAAATTGGGAAAATATTAGGGGTGGAGTTGAAATTTTCATTCATTACTCTGTACCTTGGAAAAATACCTGAAACACTTTTAAACAGTGATAAATACTTACTAAAAATACTCTTAGCAAGTAGTCGGAAGGCCATAACACGTAAATGTTTGCAGGTTGATCCTCCAACAAGAGATCAGTGGATGGAAATTGTAAATGAAATATATGGTA
>CM032809.1:540000-550000 GCA_019155185.1 Beaufortia kweichowensis | reverse complement strand
TTGAGTTAAGTTTAGATCATAACTGTTACCTGAGCACAAACACTGACACACAGACAGTTCAACCTTTAACCTGTAAAGGCTTGAGTCCGATCACACCTGTTATTTTCATTTTCCCCTTTGGCCTGATGTCTGCTTTAGGTTTGAAGTCTTTCCACCTGTTTGAAGGACAGTTTTCTTTCTGTAACTAATGAGCACAATAAAATGTTCAGCAGATGATTGTAAAGATCTCGTCTGCCCTTTCTCATTGTCCTGTTGTGTTTTCAGTGACCTTTACTCTTGGCTCCAGTCTCTTATAATCACAAGACATTTAGCACAATGTATTTGTACAAACATTTACAGGGTAAAACAAATAACTACTGAACTCGATTACTGTATTAAACTGTACATTAAACCTGTCCAGGTCACATCAAACTCCACAGTCAAAAAAAAAAAAAGAGTTTATATTTTACTTAAATGAGTCTATATTTTGGACTAATAAGATGTTTTGCCTTTTCAGTCGAGTGGTCAGTAGTAAGCGTCATGTACTTTCTATAAATAGTGTCCATGATACTCACATTTAATATGATCTTGGGTTGTATAAACTAAAGCTACAGGGTCACATCTCAGTCAGACTCATATGATTATATGCCAGTCAAACTGTCAGAGAGTCTTAAAGATTCTCTTCTGTACTGTTAATGAAAAGCCAAACGCTTCAGAGGATTATTTCAATGAACGCTCAGAAGTGTCACATGTCCTCTAAAAATAAACATCTATTTCACCCTGAACCGCAGAGAAAATAGAACAGCCTCTTCAAAGCCATAGAAAGCAAATCACAGTTTCTAAAACCAATATTAATCCTGCCTTTGAACCTGATCACATTCACCTTCTCTGGGGGTTTCTTTTACCTCATTTTTTCACCATATTCCCATGAAATAAGTGCTTTGAAATCATTAATGGTTAATTGTGAAAGTCAAGTGGAAAGCATCTGCTACTTAGAGAATACAGACAGAAGCAGTAAAAGTCATTTTCACTTTCTTTGTAGTGATTTTTAAATAAGAAATGAAATGCTGTACTGTCTACTGTATATTCTGTAGAAGAACTTCATGCATCCTGGAAAGAGATCAACCAATCAGAGTAGCTGTTGTTATCATTAAAGTGATGGCAAGATGGCAATCATGATACGCATAATGCATTGCAACTGATTTAATACTTTTACGTCTTGAGTATGAGATATGTCTAAGCCTTAGAAGGCAGATAAAGGCATATGTAGGGGTAATAGTTTTCTAACAGAGATTCTGTGTAAGGTTTTGTGTCTCATAAAGCCTTTAAGCAGTTCCTGAAGCATTGATCCATGAGCAAAATCAATGAGCTATATGGTCTAATCAGCGGTCACTTCTAAACTAATGGACTTTACTATGAGAAATCTCTCCTTGTGTCATAATCATCTCAAAAATCTGTTCAGGTGTAAACATTTAAGTCTTTGACACAACAACCAGAGGAACATAACAACCACAACACACATTCACTGAGAAACATGTTTAGTTTCAAGTCTTGCAAGCATTTGATTGGTCTGGTCAACATTCAATAAACAAAAACATGAAGTCATGAGTCTATTTACTAGACTAATAATAACTGTAAAACTTTTGTTAAATATGTTATTCTTAGTCTTATCATTGTAAATTGTATTTGTGTAAATCATACACATGATATGTTCTTCTGAGATTTTATATTGTATTGCAGAATGATGTAAAAGTGTTTCACAAGAAAACACACATTAGAGTCTCAGTGAATGTCACAGATTACCAAAACATCAACATTCATTTCAATGTTCATTTCAGGAGTGTGATTCTCATTGAGAAATACATACAAATAAACTATAAGCTTATTAAACACCTTCACTTGTCTCTCTGGACAGGTTTTGACCAACGCACGTCTTTTCCTGGAGAACCTTATAAAGTAAGAATTACATCAGCATTGTTTGTTTTCATTTATTAATGCACTTGCTTTGGTCATTTGATGTGATGTATGTTTTAGAGATTGAATCATTTCTGGGGAATAGTTCCGACACGTGAACTGTGTGTGTTTATCTGCTCTTGTCTTGAGATATGGCATACTGGTGGACCCCATCCAGGTGATCTCACTCTTTCTGAAGGACCCTTACAGCTGGCCGGCTCTCCTCCTCATCATTGGTACTGACTCATTCTGTTCATGCCATCTGTATTGAATTCATTCTTAGTTGAGTGTGTTGAGTCTAATCTGTGGCTTTGTTGTTTCAGTGTCTAATGTGTTCATAATGGCAGCTCTGTACGTTGAGAGACGACTGTCTGTGGTGAGTTTCATGCATTTAGCTGACGCTTTTATCCAAAGCAACTTACAAATATTAGGAGACAACTACATAACTGAAGACCTTAATAACATATATTCACATACATTCAAAGAGGAAATCTCACAAGACCTGTCAAGAACTTGACTTATATTCCAGTTTAAGACATTATATTCTTGCTTGCAATGCAAAAATAGCACATTATATAAATTTTAAAGCATTTCTATATCAGAGTGATATTTGTGTAGTTTATGATGAAAATGTAATTACAGATTACAGATTATGCTTAATCTCTAAATTTATTCATTTAAAATAAAAAATGTCCAAAAAACTCAAAAATATCATTCATTTCCTGAGATTCACCTACAATTTGAGTCTGTTCTATGGATTTATTTAAGGTCTGTTGTAATGTATTATTTTGATGGTGTAATGCAGGGCACCATCTCCGAGAGCACGGGAACATTCCTCCACTGCATCAATCTCACTGCAGTGTTATGTTTCCCAGCAGCAACGGTTCTTACCGTGACCTCTATGACCCCAGGTATCACAAACACCACCTCGTTCCTCTTCCAAAAACATCAAAACCTAATTGTCTATGTAACATTACCACCATCATGAGCAGCGAGTGTGTTATTGTATATTAACAGTATGGTTTTTTTTGCAGTGGGTGGTGTCGTGGCGTTGGGGGTCTACACGGTTCTCTTTCTGAAGCTGTACTCGTACAGAGACGTCAATAAATGGTGCAGAGAGATCAGACGGGCCAAAGCTCGAACCCTGTCTCGCTCACACTCCTGTGAGTCGTGAAACTGTTCTCACGTTAGCAATAATAATATTACTAATAAAACCGTTTCTGATACTTTATATACTAAAAGGTCAACCAGATGAGGGTGAATGTGTGAATGATTATAATGTGCAGATATACTGACATCTCCTGGAGAAGTGATGTGCAACAGCAGATGATTTGATATGTGTTTCTGCTGTAGGCCCGTCTGTGCACAGAGCCAATGGAAACACTGGATACACACACGTGTCGTACCCGGGTAATCTCACACACAGAGGTCAGTTTACACTGAAACAACACACACTGTAATGAGCTTCAATTATAAAGACATTTCAGCTCATTTGTGATTTAAATGTCACTGAATTCTTTTTCATTTCATAAGACATTAGCTCTTCTCCAGTCATCCATCAGCAGTGTTTCTGGCTGTATTAATCACACAGCTATGATTATAGTATTATTTTATGTTAATGTTTTACAGATATGTATTATTTAGTTTTTGCTCCGACTCTCTGCTATGAGCTGAATTTCCCGCGTTCTCCGCGAATAAGAAAACGCTTCTTACTGCGTCGGCTCTTTGAGATGGTGAGATGACATCAGAGATCAACATACAGTATGAGCTCATGATCACATTTAACACGATACTGTTTCTCTGTTACAGCTGTTTTTAATCCAGTTAATGGTTGGGTTGATACAGCAGGTTTGTCATTTTTTTTTAAAAGCTTTAGTTCTTTGGTTTCTTGCTTGTGTGAGTCTTTTAAATGACTTTCTGTGTCTTTTCACAGTGGATGGTTCCTACCATTCAAAACTCGATGAAACCCTTTCAGGTAAAATCTCAATGACACCGTCTTAAACTGTACACTGTAAAAAACTATTAAAACATCTGCCCAATATACATAATGTATGTGTTAGAAAATCACTTTATTGTTACACAGTTTATCTTTGATTTATTGATTATTGAGTCTCTTCTGACAGGACATGGATTTCTCCAGAATGGTGGAACGTCTACTGAAACTTGCTGTAAGTACAGACGGATGCTGCTGTTGCTATGGCCACTGTTATTATCACAGTTTTCAGTCTGTCTTGTGTATCTAGTAGAGTTTTGGGTCATGAGGGAACACACAAACCCATCAAATGTGAATGAAAGAATATTGTATTTATAAAACATGTGTGTGTTTCCTGACATCTCCACAGGTCCCCAATCATTTGATTTGGCTCATCTTCTTCTATTGGTTTTTTCACTCCTCCATGAACTTTGTGGCTGAGCTCCTGCAGTTTGGAGACAGAGAGTTTTACAGAGACTGGTGGTGTGTTTCTTTCTTTTAATGTCAACTGGGCATTTACAAGCAGTTTACTGATGTGATGAGAGAATGATATATGTGGGGTTTATCTGCCGGGTGTTTATTGGCTGGTTAAAAGTCATCTCTATAGGACAGGTGGTTGGAGAGCGTTGTTTTAATGTCAGATGGATTGATTAAAAAACATTTAAGGGTACATTTAATACAAGATATTAAATGTTTAAGAAATATTCCAAAAATAAATAGTTTTCTTTACCAGATTCTGTAGAACATTAACACTATGTAATGCATTATAATTTGCCTCCGATAAGAAATGACTTTTCACCATTCAGTATCTTCTAGATGGATAAACAAATAAATAAAAAATTTTCCCTAAATATTCAGTTGTTGTCAGAAATAAATCACATTGCAGAGATGCATTTTCTTTATGTTAACATAAATCTTGTATTTGCAGGAACTCTGAAACTGTCCCATATTTTTGGTCAAACTGGAACATTCCTGTACACAAGTGGTGCTTACGGTTAGATCTGTTTCTTTCTTCTGTTTTTATTAACGTAGCTGTGAATATGAGATTATTCTGCATGTTCTTTAGTTTGAATGATTAATCATCTTCTGTCTTTCTTTCCCTCACAGACACTTTTATAAGCCGATGTTGATGAGAGGAGTAAATAAGTTACCAGCACAGATCGCCGTCTTCTTCCTCTCAGCATTTTTCCATGAGGTTTCAGTCAATTCTCATTTTCTCTTTACAGTAATTTATTCTGATTACAATCAGTAGAACTGTGCTGTGTGTTGTTTTATTTCTGGCAGTATTTAGTGAGTGTCCCATTGAAGATGTTTCGGCTGTGGGCGTTTTTGGGAATGATGTCACAGGTCAGGCTGATAAAAATACTGTAGGCTAATTGCTCAATGAATCTCAAATCAGTCAGAAGTTTCCTGATCTTTTGCCTCTTTCAGATTCCACTGGCTTATTTTGTCGGCCGGTTCTTGAGGGGAAACTATGGCAACGCCGCCGTCTGGATCTCTCTGATCATTGGTCAGCCTGTCGCCATTCTGATGTACGTCCACGACTATTATGTTTTAAATTCTGCGTCACAGAGCGATGGAGTATGACACAACATTTACTGCGATAACCATATGTTGAATGTAAAAGCAATGTATCTATTTTTACAATCTAACATTTTTAAGAGATGTTTTTAGTAAAAGACCAATTATCTGCGATGACATTGAAGTAAAGTGAACAAGCTTGTTTGTTTGAATTGACACACTGCCGAGCCATTGTGATGTCTGCTGTTTGAGCCAATGATGTGATGAAGAGTTTTTAGATGTTATATGTCTGTTTTCTCAGTGTGATCAAACCTGTAAGTTTTTGCACTTTATTTATAAATGCATGACATTTGTCAGGGTTTATTTAAAGAATGTAGTTGATTTTGATATTTCATGTCTATTATAATTTACAAATTAGAGATATAAATGCAGAATCACACTTGTACGTAATCTTGTGGAAGCCAAAATGATATTTCTGTGCCATTTTACCAGTCTGCACTACAGGATAATGATATGGAGGTGATGGCTGAGCTGTGTAAGAGCACCTGTGTGATGTCAGATAGGATTTTATTATCCACATCTTTATAGTTTTATAGTCGGTATTGATCATATGCTGTTTTAATGTGTTTTAAAAACTGTATTTTACTAAAGCTTTATTGTTTTGACATACATTTCTTATTTGATTTATTGGATGAGAATGTCATAGCCAAGGTCAATTTAGTCAACAACATTTGTGATTCTACACCATACATTGTCTCATTTTAAATTTTGCATCAGATTATAGAGATCATATAGAATGTTAAAGCTTTTAGCAGATATTTGATGTCACGAGTGTTGGTTCCTCTTCTTTGATTCATGGGTTCAGAACCGCTGCAGTCCTCGGTGCTGTTATTGCTCCTTACAGCTGTTTTCTTTCCTGAATGTGTGTAAATACGTGGAGAATATCTCTCCAGAAGGTTTTCATATACTTATCTTGAGATAAACACAAGATGTGTGCTCAATGTTCATTTATTAGCCACATAACATTAAGTTTAACTGAAAATTATATTGTATTTTAATTTTGTTGCAATTCCTGTGGATGATTTCGATGCATTAAGTATCTTGCTGTAAATATTTCTTTACGATAGACTTTGGGAGAACCAGCTGAATTTTCCTGTTAAAGCCAAAGTTTGTAACTAAAGATATAATGCTACATTCTTCCTTTAGCGCTGAAATGTTTTGGGAGTTCATGTTCAGGTTTAATAAATCTTTTAAGACGCTTCTATTTCTCGAAAAGATAAATGAGATCTGTTTGAATAAATTAAACTAACCAGCTCAGATGAATCATAATACACTGTGTTAATCTGTGAAAAGAGACAAAGATACAAGACTGTATTTAAATAAACTTACATACATGACATGAAGCATTGAGAATGATGTCCTGATGATATTTTAGACAGACAGATCAGAGTTCACTCAGTGCATATAAAATATTTATTAGCAGACAACAAAGATCCACACAGCTCCAAAACAAACACTTAAAAAAATAAACACAGATTGGCCCACTAGAAATCTGTCTGGAATTGATGTATGCAGATAAAACAAAGGGAGGAGATGAAGAGATGAGGAGATCCATTCGACCGCGTCACTGCTGTGGAGAGATGATCCAGATTAATATAAAACCTTTGGACATCAACATTTTAATTTTGCATGCAGACATTTGGTTAAACCATTAATTTTATGTTACTGGAACTTACCTTTGCTTTGTTTTGTACAGGTAAATAGAGTTTAAATTCAGCAGGCAGCTCATCCTCGGAGTACAGCCGATCAGAGAAGTAAACCCTTCTGATGCGACAGTTGGCGTGGATCTGCAGGACACCAGCATGACCATCATTAAAACCATTGTTAAAAATCCTTTAGCTGGAATCCAAACTTTAACACGCTTAATTCTCAATATATTTCTGATAATAACACAGTGTTTCTGTTGCTCATCTCCAGCTCACCTGCACTCGCAGAGTCTCAATGTAATTGGTCCCGTAGGCTCGCCGTGTGAAATCTGACAGGTTGAACTGGATTTGATTCCAGCCGTCATCGAGTCTCATGGGCATCGTGCAGATGAAGGGCTTCACACGTGTCGTACTCTGATAGTTACTCGCTCTGAACCGCCGCCGGACGTTCTTATCGTCCAGTACCTGAAACCGGATCAAACATCATTGAAATATAGTTCACACTTAATCATCTTTTTAAAGCAAAACTCTGGAAGATGTTTAGATATTTGGTCATCACAGTATGATGAAACAGATTCATACCTGAACTTCAAATGTAAAATACTTCTTGAGATTCTTAATGATCATTACGAGAAAAGGAAGTTTGATGCCGAGGGTCTTCTTTGGATCTGCTGGACATGTGATGTAGGTGGTGCTGTGGATATGAAACACACACACATCAGGTTTATTTGTGATGATGATGATGTGTTTATAAAGAGATGGAGGGTCACACATTGACACACACTTACCTCACATTGGTTCCCTCCACCTCAAGTACCAAAGACTGGATGTCATTGTCTGTAATTCGTTTAATGTGTCCATTTCTGACCTGCAAGAACATGTGAGGTCACAGCATAATATTCTTTAAACATATCACCAAATACAAATCAGTAAAACAAATCCAATATTTGCCAACATATTAACACTGTCTGCAGAACACACACTACAATAAACACAAAAATCAAACAAAAACATTAAACACTATATATATATGCTGATTTAAATCTAAATATGTATGTATCTATCTATCTATTTATCTATCTATCTAGCATCTACAATATCTATCTATCTATCTATCTATCTATCTATATATCTATCTATCTATCTAGCAACTACAGTATCTATCTATCTATCTATCTATCTATCTATCTATCTATCTATCTATCTATCTATCTATCTAGCAACTACAGTATCTATCTATCTATCTATCTATCTATCTATCTATCTATCTATCTATCTATCTATCTATCTAGCAACTACAGTATCTATCTATCTATCTATCTATCTAGCAACTACAGTATCTATCTATCTATCTATCTATCTATCTATCTATCTATCTATCTAGCAACTACAGTATCTATCTATCTATCTATCTATCTATCTATCTATCTATCTATCTATCTATCTATCTAGCAACTACTATCTATCTATCTATCTATCTATCTATCTATCTATCTATCTATCTATCTATCTATCTATCTAGCAACTACAGTATCTATCTATCTATCTATCTATCTATCTAGCAACTACAGTATCTATCTATCTATCTATCTATCTATCTATCTATCTATCTATCTATCTATCTATCTAGCAACTACAGTATCTATCTATCTATCTATCTATCTATCTATCTATCTAGCAACTACAGTATCTATCTATCTATCTATCTATCTATCTATCTATCTATCTATCTATGGGTTACAGTACAAGAAATTGTACAGTAATGGTATCCTGGTAATGTCATGGTACTTTAATAAATAACGTTGACCATATATTACTGCATATTATCCATGTAATGTGGTATTTACATGACAGTCCAAGGCACTATCATGCCATTTATGGTATCATGGCATTACGTTCATTTTAGTGCCATAGATTACTAAACCTACATCACAATAACATCTCATCAAAATACCATAGTACCTACAGTAAATTCCTTATAATAAAGCACGAGACTGTAATATCATTCGGACCCTTTACATGTGTACATGTGGTTTATATTTACACGTGTATATTCAGTTAGATATCGTATGTAAACATGTTCTGTAAATCTTAATGATGTCATTCATTATGTTGCATTAGCAACAGCTAACACACACAAACTCACACATTATTCATCGTTTGCATACCTTCTTGTCCCAGATCTGCAGAGGTTTACTGCCGATACTGTACAGAATGGACAGAAATCCGCTCTGAAACGTGTTTTTAAACATATTTAATGCGATTAAACTCGCGCATACGCTGTTGATTCCGCTGTAAACGCTTCCGGCTGGATCGCGCGACTCTTGAAATCTGGTTCCGCTTAGAAACGTGATTATCGTGTTTTATCGTCTATAAAGCTGAATTTGCCCGATAACGTGTTGATTTATCCTCAGCAGCTGCACGATGAGCTTTATTGAGTTTATTTTGGAGTTGCTAGGAAACGTGACGTGGTCCGGTTGTCACTTCAGGCCTTTTAATGTTGACACGGCTGTTGTTATAGTAACGAAGCGTCGCACAGGTGCATAACACGATTTAAATAAATATATAAATATATATTATTATATATAAAATATTGCTATATAAAACAATATTTTATGCACATTCATATTATAACATATAAATATATAAAAAAAATCTGAATACGTATTATTAATACACAATAACAAATAATGCTGTAGTAAATAAAAATTATAAGTAAAATTACTTGATTTTTAATTAAAATATAAATATATATTGTTATATATAAAACAATATTTGTATGTACATTAATATTATAAAATATAAATTATAAATAAATATATTTTAAAAATCTGAATACGTATTATTAATACACAATAACAAATAATGC
>CM032809.1:507500-535000 GCA_019155185.1 Beaufortia kweichowensis | reverse complement strand
CATATGAAGTGTTTAGAAAAGAACCACATGAAGCATAGTTTGATGACTTGACTATAATTGGAAAATGATGAAAATCTTAATAGTAAGGAATGAGTAGGTGTGTCTTAACTTTTAATTAGTAGTATGTCGATGGCAATAGTCGTTGTGAGTTTAATAGCGAGCGAGTGTCACACAGCTGCTGAATAATTGTCTCTCTGTGGGTGTTTATAAGCTCAGAACACATCAACAGTCAGCAGCGGGTCCGATCTGACAGGGCGGAGCGGAAAATAAAAGGAGAGGTGACAGAACGTTTGGAAAAGGTTTTTTTGTGCGGGAGTGAGTGGGCGAGAATAATTTAATGCAAAGACTTTCTGACTCTCCAACATCTGCTGCTTTTACTAAATCCACAACATGATTATTTACAGTATATATATATATATATCACACCGTAACATCTAGAAATCTAGAAATAGGGTTTTATAAAACAGAACTACTGAACGTTCCACTGAAGACATTAAACTCAAGAAATCTGGATGATGTGGATATGTAAAAACACATCTGTCGTCCTGATAAACTGATCCTGTAATTGTGTGTTTTACAGTGAGAACATATTCTCTTAAGATGTGCCTGTACTTTTTCTTCTTTTAAAGAGAAAAGGGAGAATAGTTAGTCCGACTTTAACTAAAGAAAATGTCTGTGCAAAACTGTCTGTTTTGATTGAGAATTTCTTCAGAATTATGGGCTTTGAAAAGAACCACAAATTATACGAGTTGCAGAAGAAGAAATGTAGACATAATGAATTACTACAAATGTCAATTACAG
Organism: Beaufortia kweichowensis; assembly: GCA_019155185.1. Classification (NCBI taxonomy): domain Eukaryota; kingdom Metazoa; phylum Chordata; class Actinopteri; order Cypriniformes; family Gastromyzontidae; genus Beaufortia; species Beaufortia kweichowensis. The sequence goes on along the minus strand of CM032809.1, from coordinate 534,199 downwards.
CGTTTGCATCAATCTCAATTCAAAAGTGACGTCTGCTTGGCTGAAACGTTGTTTCCACTCGATATGATTTTTGGATGTGTTTTATGGCTGCTGTGCTTTATTTTCCATCCTTTGATTCCATAAAGGTCATTTGAGTTTTTCTCCATCCATCACATCTGAATGAGGAGATGGTGGAGAGTTGTGTGTCTGTAATGTCAGCTTCAGCTATTGTTAAAGACCTTGTGCGTTAAACAATACTTAAATACTTTAATCATCTTTAATATTAGTATGGGGGGGGTGTCTGGCCTTGTCATTATCAATCAAAACTATTTTGTAAAAAATGTGCGGCAGTAAAATGGAAACACATTTGGTCTAGTCTGAAACGATTTACAGAAAATTCCTCTGTATAATATCTTCCATGCGTCTTTGGAGAAAGGTGTCTGGAATGTTCTTTATAGCGAGTTCACGAGGGGTTTGGAGGGATTCGGGTCGCCCTTGGGTGTCAGGACATCTAACCGTACAGCAGAGTTTCTTTGGTGTGATGATTGCGGTTTAAAGCAGAGAACACAGGAGATTCTTTGTCTGCATTTTAGTGTCGAGGAAACTATGAGCAACATTGTCAAATGATTTTTTGCTTTACTGTGACATACTCGTCTACAGTTTCAGAAATAGTTTCTGTAGTTTTAGCATTGCTGTTATGCATGACAGAACTGTCAAAGTCTTTTAATCATATAGCTCACTACCACAATTAAATCAGTATTAGGAAACAGAAGTCAAGTTATATCATCATCTGATTTTTGCTTTTCTCAGTGTTGCCTTGACAAGTGATTTTAGGAAAGCCATGTCTGTCTTTTACATGAGCTTTTAAGCCTAAACCACACTGGTCTGTGTTTGTGTTGGCATGGAAACGCTCCGGGAACTCCTCAATAGCGTGCTTCATTTGTGTTCACTATTAAGAAGCGTTTCACACGGGACTCCGGTTCATTATTTGATACTTTCTATGTTTCTGTAGGTGTTTTAGACTAATGACACACTTGTAGGATGTAACGGTGATGGTGGACTGTTTTAAGCTTTCCTTATGTATTGTTTTGAGCATTTTCTTTGCGGTTCACCTCACTATGGCATAAACATTTCCAATACTGTAAATGACGTGACAATAAATCCCAAATCAGTCTCTTTGAAGGAAGCAGAATCTATTGTGTTCATGTATGTCAGTGTTTCATGAAGTCTAGAAGTCTCTTTCTCTCGCTAGAGATCTTATGAGATCTGGGGTCGTCCTGGTGATTCTGCAGGAATGTCATTCCAGCTGTGAGTTTGATTCATTTCAGCAGCTGAATTGATGATGTGTCTGTGGGTGTGTGTCCTGAAATAACCTCTTACAGTCTCACACACTGCTGATACATTAAAACAACGACTTTAGTGTTTAGAAAACTCTGTTCCTGCAGTTTAATGTCTTTAAATTCATCACAGATGACGATTCTTATCACAGATGTTATTCTATATGTCTTTAGATCAACCCTCAAAACTCTCAAAACATATAGATATTAAATGAATGACATTTCAAATTATGTACATAATTTATCTAAATAAACAGTACTGTTTGTTTTGATAAAAGGATGAGATTATTTCACCTATTTTATAAAGTTTGGGGATGCAAGTGCTCAGTCAAGAAAAAATATACATTTTGTTCTCAGCTCAGGTGACATTTTGAGCCGCGTGGCTCTTCATCATCATGTGTGTGTTAAATTTACATTAGATGTATATTGAAAAAATGAAATCAAGTAATATCAGAGTCTCTTTCTGTGATTCACAGTTCAGTAAAGCTGAATCTCTAATCTCAAATCAACATTATTCTGTTTATTTCAACTGTACATTAACATTCATCATTGATCAGTCACAGAGGTGTGTGATTGTGTTGTGTTGTTTAGGACGGGCGGTCTGTGTTACATGTGGCGGCTGCTCATTCTAAAGAGGAGATTGTCAAACTTCTGGCAAGAAAAACTGATGCAAATTTAGCAGGAGGGGTAAGATTCACCAAAATGTACTGAAAATACACTGAAACGTGTTTGTGTGTTTAGTTGTGATCGTGTGTAGTCATGATGAACATTGTCAGATATTAGTGATTGTTTCCTGTTTGAACAGGAAATTGGCGTGTCTAAGTATTCACCACTGATTATGTTTATGTCTGTTATGATTGTGTTTGAGACTTTATTGTACATTGTGGTAATGTTAAATGTTCTTTAAAAGGTTTCTGTTATTATAATAATCATTAGTCTTTAATCATGAATTAATGGAGGAATCTGGCAGGAGGTTTATGTTTTTTATTTTTCCCCTTCTGGGAATTAAACGAATAATGAAGATACTTTATAGAGTCTTGTAATAATATTCAGGGTGTCTTTACATACACACAAAAACTAGAGCCGTGTCTCATTATTTTTAGTATTTTCCAAATAAAGATTCTTGATCATTTTATCTTTCCAATGAAAGTGCTGTACACAGAGATTGTTGTCTGAATCTTACAGGCCAGCGGTCAGTTACCTCTGCATTACGCAGTTTCTCGAGCCACCGGAGGACTCGGAGTCGTGCAGATATTGCTGAAATTCAGCAGCAAAGATGCTCGAATCACTCCGGACAGGGTACCAAACATGATCATTTCATTAAACTATGATAAACAAAACATGTCACATATCATATGTGTGTGTGTGTGTGTGGACCGTTCTATAACAGTGATCAGTTTTCAGTGAGCATTTCAGTATTTCCACCTGCTGTTTTCCTCTCTGTGTGTTCAGGACGGTCGTCTCCCGCTGCTGCTGGCCGTCGAGGCCGGGAATGTTGGCATTGCACGGGAACTTCTCTCCAGCCAATCAGAAGCACAGCTGCGAGCTGTCAAATCAGTAAGAGCCAATAAACTTCAGTCAGATTAACTCGAAGAGTTTCAAACATGTTTTTAATGATAGTTTAATGTGATTTAGACTCAATCTGATATAAACTCCCTCTGTAGGAAACTCTGATCACAAAACCACAGCGCTTCAGGTTTAACATTTGAGTGATTCTTGTGTAATACTGATATTATGCCACACAAGTGAAGAAAGAAAACCATGTCTTTTCAGAAAAACCTCTGTAAATAAATAGTTGAAAGTGTTTTATGGAAAAGTTTAATCTGTTAAAGTGAAGATGATTTTGTTAAAGTGTTAAAGTAATGGATGGACTGACTGGGTACATCATGAGCTTCAAGTGATTGTCAGTTGTTTTGGAAAAACATAATCGGAAACACACTTTGATGATCATCTTTTTGTATTCTGATGGTTGAATTGTGTTTCCAGGGAAACGGAGACATGGTTCTTCACATCTGCTGCAGACGGAAAGATGTAGAGATGGCCAAAGTCATGGTGGAGTTTGGAGCCAATCCGGATTGTCAGAATGTAGGAACTCACAAACCACAACACCAGACAGATGCTGTCATCTGCTTATTCACATATACACACACAAACGTATAGACACAGAGATAACAGAGGAAAGATCTTTAAACAGAACGTGAATCCACATGTCATGACCTTACAGAAGGTGTTTCATGATGCTATAGAAGAACTATTATTGCCTTAATGTTTCCATAAAGAACCTTCAACATCTGAGGAACACTATTGAAAAGATTCTTCGACAAAAAGGCTCTTTGTCAAGCCAACAGTGGCTATTCTATGGCATCACTGTGAAGAACCTTTTGAAAGACCTTTATTTTTAAAAGTGTGGGAACTTCCTCATTTAGGGTCAAAACAAACCAATTTAATAAGAAAAAAGGAGGTAGTATATTACATAAAAACAGCTTTTGTATCACAGTTGATTATTGAGAACAAACACAAGAACAGATTGTGTCACACATGACACACAAAACAATGATATTGACATCATGAATAAAAGTGAGATAATGGACATTACAGGCTCTTCTCTGTCTGTTAATGGTGTTTTATTCCGGAAGACACATCAGGAGTCTGATAAACACATTAATCCCTCTGTAGATAATGACAGATGATGATCAGTTTACTCACATCCTGACATGACATGACTCATGTCTCTGATTGTCTTCTCAACATCTTATTGCTTAGTTTCTCTCTTACACGCCAGGAGATCACTTTACTTATGATTCATTGAACATATAGTACGAGTATAGACATGTACAATGAATGTGGATAGTATAAATCAACTGCAGCTGAAATGTTGACTGTTCCAAGATGGCGGACGTGTTGTGTCTACGCATATGTATCTATGGCTAACTGCCTTCTATTTTAGTTATTTTTTTATGACAAGAATATTTCAAGCATTTATAAAATATTTCTATAAACTCTCTCTTGTAGTTGAATGAAATAATTGTGGTAATTCCAACTCCACAAGACTCCGGCCATGAAAAGATTCAAGAGCATTCAATCTAATCAAACCTTCATTTCGTACTGTAATAATATCTAGGGATCATCATTATTAGGTCTCTCAACTACCCATAAATGCTGTAATTCAATGGAATGGAGTCCCTGTGAGGATACAAAGCTTTTATTGATGATTGTGGTCTGAGTGCTTTCATAAATCCACAAACCCTAAACTCATGAATATGTACAGACTGTCAGTGTACGTGTTCGTATTTCTCTGGTTTTACTGGGAACAGAACAACACGAGCAACATACAGTAGTGTGAGTTATTTCTCATGAAAGCACACACAGATTTAGATCATTTATAATGTCAGTCTGATGTTTAGTGGTCAGTACAGAAGTCGCTCAGCATCACCTTTAAAGTTCACACTGACAGCCGTAATTGCTTAACAAGCAATCTGGAACTTTCTACCGGTTCTGTGAGGTTTGGAAAGGACTAAAGGCTGTTGTGAACGGTCCAGAAATGTCTTTTTGCAAGATTATTTACAGATGAGCGGATGCTTGTGAATGTTAGAGATGGTGTGTCCTCATAGTGAAAGAACTGGAAGTTTCTTAAGATTAAAAGTGAAGTGGTTTGAAGAAGCACTTTAATAGATTTTGTTTTAGACGGTCCATCAGATATTTATCATTCACTAGACGCCTTTGATTCATTAGAGAGCATTAGAGAGATGAGCTTACACACACACACAACATGAGTCACTGAATGGACACACATAAAAAACTCCTTTGTGGTTCGCCAACATATACACGTGTTGTGCTACTGTATGAAACATAAACATTGTGTGACATGAGTGATGTCAAGTGGATTGGACAGGGTGATGTTGATCTCGTGTGTGTTTGTTCTGTACAGGATGAATGGCAGACGCCTCTGCACATCGCCGCTCTGGAAGGAGATGAGAACATGCTGAAGTTCTTATACCACTGCAAAGCCAATCCCAACATCTTAGACAAAGAAACACACACACACGAGTCAGAGAACTAAGAATAATAATAGATTAGACACCATCAGTCTCTGAACAATATGATCATTTTCATTTACACACATTTTAAGGTGAACTGTAGCGCTCAAATGTAGAAAGACTTCACATTTATCTGTCAAGAATAAACCGTAAGAATCCGTCTTGTGTATCCATTGCTAATATGATAGTGTTTCTCTGGTGTCTCAGATGGACAGATCTCCTCTGCACATCGCAGCCGAGCAGGGTCACACCAGCGTGGTCGAGATTCTCACTGAGAAATTCAAGTCATGTGTGTTAGCCAGAACTAAGGTAACTTTCTCAAACACCCCAGAGGAAAACCGAACGCCTTTCATGGCTCAAGAAACTTGTTTATGTCGTGAAGCATAAAAATGAAATGTTGTGGCGTAGGATGGAAACACACTTTTGCACATCGCGTCTCAGTGTGGTCACCCCGGCACGGCCCTCGCCTTCCTGAGGAAAGGTGTTCCACTGCATATGCCCAACAAGGTCAATGACAGATTATTATTATTATTATTATTATAGAAAAAGATTTTAAATGTCTTTTATTTGGACTGTAATTATTGGTGTTTTTTTCTATAGATTGTGTATTTACAATGTGGACTGTAAATATAGATAGTTTAGTTTCTGAATGCTGATTGGTCAATATGGTCATGATAATACTGTGTGTGTGTGATGTGTGTGTGTGTGTGATGTGTGTGTGTGACGTGTGTGACGTGTGTGTGTGATGTGTGATGTGTGTGTGTGTGTGTGTGTGTGTGTGTGTGTGATGTGTCTGTCTGTGTGTGTGTGTGTGTGTGTGTGTGTGTGTGTGTGTGATGTGTGTGTGTGTGTGACGTGTGTGTGTGACGTGATGTGTGTGTGTGTGATGTGTGCGTGTGTGTGATGTGTGTGTGTGTGTGTGTGTGTGTGTGTGATGTGTCTGTCTGTGTGTGTGTGTGTGTGTGTGTGTGTGTGTGTGTGTGTGTGTGTGTGTGTGTGTGTGTGTGTGTGTGTGTGTGTGTGATGTGTGTGTGTGTGTGTGTGTGTGTGTGTGTGTGTGCAGTCAGGTGCGGTGTGTTTGCATGCAGCTGCTAAGAGAGGACACACAGCTGTGGTTAAAGCTCTGCTCCAGAAGGGGGCGCGTGTGGATTCACCAGCTAAGAACGGGCAGACGGCTCTACACATCGCTGTAGAGAGCTGTAAAGCTCAGGTGGTCCAGATGTTACTGGGGTTTGGTGCTCAGGTGCAGCTCAGAGGAGGAAAGGTAACCAAACATCAGACTTTATCATCTTTCTTTCTTCAGACATTCATGTTGAGAGTATTTTTGCCATATGTATAATGTGCGCAGTATTCAGATTTTCAGTATATGATGGCCGATAACATTTGCCTGTGTAAGATACCCACAATGCATTGCAGTGAGCTTTGTTTCTTGAAACATGTCTTTGTCTTTTGACTGTATTGATGTGTATTTTGCTGTGTGAAGGCTCAGGAGACTCCTCTTCATATCGCAGCGAGAGTAAAGGACGGGGAACGAGTGGCTGACATCCTGTTAAAGAGCGGAGCAGATGTAAATGCTGAACAAGAGGTCAAAAGATTTAAAGTTCACTTCAAAATTAATCTATATTCTTTCTTCATTTATTTATCCTCACCTGTATGACACAACAGAAGATACTTTAAAGAATGTTTAATCAAACAACACTGACCCTCATTGACTTTCATTGTATGAACACAAAACCACTGAGACATTTCTCACACAATCTTCTTTTGTGTTACACTGAAGAAAGAGACACATACAGGATTATAAACTACATGAGATTGAATAAATGATGACCAAAGCAAATGTTATTTTATTTTACATGGTCAAATATTGTTTCACAGAACGGAGAGACGGCTATGCATGTCTCAGCCCGTCATGGATCTCTGCAAATGATACGAGCGTTGATTCTGGAGGGTGGAGACGTCACCTGGACATCAAAGGTGAGCGATGAAATCATAATTTGTTGAAGTGATTTTATTCTGATGTACTGTCAGTATTAATCTGTCTTTCTCTCGCTGTATTATCATTGTTTTGTACAGGTTGGTGAAAATCCTCTGCACGTGGCTGTGCGTCACTGTCGTGCTCATGTGGTGGAGGAGATTTTAAACTATCTGACCAACGAAAGAAGCCGACAGGAGGCACAACTCTGTGTCCATCAGGGAAACGAGGTCAGTCTCACCAACACATGAACACAAATACACCAGAGAAACCCATCATGCTTTGCTCTCATGTGCGTCCCCTGCAGGACGGTGAGACGCCGCTTCATCTGGCAGCTGAACTCAAGAGAGATGCTGGTCATCAGACGGACGAGGACGTCAACATCATCAAGATCCTGATGGAGCATCACGCTGACATCACTGCTGTCACCAGACGGGTATGTGTGTGTGTGTCTTCCAATCAGATCCAAAACAATATTACTACTGTATATGTGTAAAGTTTATTATTTCCTCTGATTGTGTCAGGGTTTAGAGACGCCTCTGCATTACAGCGCTAGGGTGGGAAATCCAGCGGTACTTAAAGAGATGCTGCGTTACGTCCCCAGCGGTCAGCTCCAGACAGCTGTTAATAAACATTCAAAGGTACCGAAGAGATCACATGATGATGATCAACAACTGTATCTCTTGTTCAGGATTTCCTTTCTCCACAATATAAAAATACACTCCAAAAGGTTTTATACTCTTTTAATATATGCACATGATGTAGACAGACATGGTCATACACAACTTAAAATATAAACACTTCATGTATTCATAAATAAACATGTTGAAGAAGGTCAAATTGCCCATATAATGCTAATGAAGACATGTTCAGTTCAGCTGCCCTCTCTCTCCTCCCCGTCACTTCCTGTCTCGCTTCACTTTCCTGTCTGAAATAAAGGTGAAAACAAAAACAATCAAACACAATCACACAAACAGAACACACATTACAACATCAACTATATTATCATGACCATATTAACCAATCAGTATGTGTTGCTGTGTTTTGTACAGAACGGCCGGTCTCCGCTGCTATTGGCTGCCGAGCGAGGTCACACAGAGGTCGTGCGGGTTCTGCTTCAGAACAACGCCAGGGTGGATGTGTTTGATGAGGTCAGAGATGATTTCTAATAGAACACATCACCTGCTAACAATCCCTTTCATTTAAAGTTGTGAAGAAAAAAAGTCATATAGGTTCATCATGACGTGAGAGCGAATAAAACTATTGTGAGATCTTGATTTCATAAGCTTAGTTTTGAATGGTTTATTATGGTATGGTTCAGCAGGAGGGGAAGGCGGCGATCCATCTGGCTGCAGAACAGGGTCATCAGGACATTGTTGACATTCTGTTATCCCATAAAGCCTTTGTGAACGCAAAGACTAAACAGGGTCTGACACCTCTACATCTCAGCGCTCGGAGCGGCTCGGCTCGACTCGTCCGGTTACTGGTGGAGACGCATCAGGCCGGTATTGATGCTCTGTCTCTGGTAAGATTTCAGGAGCGCTGTGGAGGAACATCACATCAGCTGATCACTGAGATCACTTTCTGATTCTCTTCTGTGATTCTGTCCATCACAGAGAAAACAAACGCCGCTGCATTTAGCGGCTGCCGGCGGGCAGCTGGACGTCTGCAGCGGTCTCATACATCTGAAAGCAGACGTCACCGCCACAGATATCGTACGTTTAAAGAATCTGAAGTTTATCATTGTGTTACCCAAACGGCAGTGATGAAGACTGTTGGTGTTGTTTCAGCTCGGTCAGACTCCTCTTCATCTGGCTGCTGAGAACGATCATTCAGAGGTGGTCAAGCTGTTTCTCAGACACAGGCCAGAGTTAGCCACGCTTGCTAATGTGGAGGGATCCACGTGCGCACACATCGCCGCGGCTCAGGGCAGCGCTGCCGTCATTAAAGAACTGCTGATGTTTAATCAGGGAGGACTGGTCGCTCTCAATAACAAGGTCAGGAGGCGACGGGTTATTTACAGGAGAAGACATCATGGTTTAAATACACTTACATTATGTTTTCACGTTCTGCAGGCTAACGGTTTGTGTCCGCTGCATTTAGCTGCAGCCGGTGGACACACGGAGGTTGTGAAAGTTCTTCTGGACGCTGGAGCGTCAGTCACTGAAGAAGACACGGTCAGTATACGGTCATTTAACTCCAGTATATGGACAAGAAGTGAATAAAATAATGATCAGTAAGTGACATAAATATACATCAGAGAGTATTCTGCAGTAACATATGTGTGGATTTATTGATTCTCATTGTTAGGGTTGCTCATTGCTGGTCAGAGGATTTGAGAGAACTTGAACAGGTTTCAGACACACAATTTTTTAAGATAGTTGAGCAGTTTGTCCGTGGAAGAACTAGTCATCAGATTTAACCAGGCTTGTCTTAACACAAGCTTACAGTGAAATACGATGGAGACTCTTATTTTCTCCTGTGCGTGACCTTTGACCCTGTGGTTTTCAGGAAGGAATGACAGCAGTACACTTGGCTGCAAAGAATGGACACACACACATACTGGAGGTGTTAAAATGCAGCGTTTCACTGAAGATCCAAAGCTCCAAGGTGCTTGACTCTCAGTGAATGAACTCTGACCTTCAGTAGATGAACTTCATCTTATTAAACCTGACGTGTGTGTGTGTGTGTGTAGACGGGCTTTACTCCTCTTCATGTGGCAGCATGTTATGGTCAGCTGGATTTTGTGAGAGAGATGCTGATTAAAGTTCCAGCTACGATTCGCAGTGAAGTTCCCGTCGCCAGCGGCAACAGCAGCATCCGAGATGACGCCAAGAGACATTATCCACTAGCCGAGGTGATGCACTGACACACTTCATTCTGATTTTCATTTGCTTTTATTTCTGTAGTTCCAGCTTTTTCAAAAGGTAAAGCTAAACATAAGCAGTATAAATGACAGTAAAGAAATGAGCTTTGCAGAAAATATATTTCAGTCCAGAAAAGGTGGAAAAATGAGAAAAACTCAACTACAATGTAGTTTTTAGAGACAATTTCACATCATCCACTATTAAACACAGTATATCATTGTGCTTATATAAATATATACTCCTTTTTTTCTATATACTATGATTATTCTTAATGATTTTCCAGATATCAACAGCTTTATGAAGTATTCAAGTAAACATTCAGTAATTAAAAACAATATACTGTAGAAAATAAGATTGTGGAACTACTTTTCATGACATTTATTTTGTTTTCAATATGAATGACGTGTGTGTTCAGTCAGGTTACACTCCTCTTCATCTGGCAGCTCAGTCGGGTCATGAGAATCTGGTTCGGTTGTTGTTGAATTCTCCTGGTGTTCATGCTGATGTACAGACAGATGTTCAGGTAAGAGTCGTGATGTGACGTGTTTGATGTGTCACAGAGTTTTACTGAGCGCTCTGTTGTGTGTTTCAGGGCTCTACTCCTCTACATCTGGCAGCTGAGAGCGGACACACGGCTGTCGTGGGGCTGTTGCTCAGTCGCTCCGGATCTCTCCTGCATCTGACAGACAGACGCGGCTGTACCTGTCTGCACCTGGCGGCCGCTCACGGTCATGTGGCCATGATAAGAGTCTTACTGGGTCAGGGAGCTGAAATCAATCACACAGACAAGGTGAGAAGAGTATAAAGAGATATCTCTCCCAAAAGATGAAAATGAGAGTCTTGTCAAGTCCTTTACAAGCTCTGAATGAGCAACAGAAGGGTTTATTGTGTTTTTTCAGAGCGGTTGGACTCCTCTGCATTACGCAGCTAAAGCGGGCTGTCTGGAGGTGGTGTCGTTTCTGGTGGAGAGCGGAGCGTCACCGCGGGCCGAGTGTCACGCTGGACGCACCCCGCTGCAGTCCGCTGCTCAAGAGAATCATGAAGATACCGTCATCTTCCTTCTGAAGAGAGAGAAGAACATCCTCAGACTGCTGGACGACAAGAAGGTTTCTCTACATTTCTGTACATTTTGTGTGTGTGTGATGTTTGGTCTGTAGTTTGTGTTTGATCTGATGGTGTGTGTGTGTGTGTGTGTGTGTGTGTGTGTGTGTGTGTGTGTGTGTGTGTGTGATGTTTTGTCTGTAGTTTGTGTTTGATCTGATGTGTGTGTGTGTGTGTGTGTGATGTTTTGTCTGTAGTTTGTGTTTGATCTGATGTGTGTGTGTGTGTGATGTGTCTGGAGGTGTGTGATGTGTGTGATGTTTCTGTCTGTAGTTTGTGTTTGATCTGATGGTGTGTGTGATGTTTGGTCTGTAGATGTTTTGATCTGATAGTGTGTGATGTCTTGATCTGATTTTGTTTGATCTGATGTGTGTGTGATGTTTGGTCTGTAGTTTGTGTTTGATCTGATTGTGTGTGATGTCTTGATGTTTGTGTTTGATCTGATGGTGTGTGTGATGTTTGTGTTTGATCTGATGATGTTTGTGTTTGATCTGATGGTGTGTGTGATGTTTTGTCTGTGTTTGTGTTTGATCTGATGTGTGTGTGATGTTTTGTCTGTAGTTTGTGTTTGATCTGATGGTGTGTGTGTGATGTTTGTGTTTGATCTGATGGTGTGTGTGTGTGTGATGTTTGTGTTTGATCTGATGGTGTGTGATGTTTGTGTTTGATCTGATGGTGTGTGTGTGTGTGTGTGTGATGTTTGTGTTTGATCTGATGGTGTGTGTGATGTTTTGTCTGTAGTTTGTGTTTGATCTGATGGTGTGTGTGATGTTTTGTCTGTAGTTTGTGTTTGATCTGATGGTGTGTGTGATGTTTGTCTGTGTTTGTGTTTGATCTTGATGTGTGATGTGTGTGTGTGTGATGTTTTGTGATAGTTTGTGTTTGATCTGATGGTGTGTGTGATGTTTTGTCTGTAGTTTGTGTTTGATCTGATGGTGTGTGTGATGTGATGTAGTTTTTGTTTGATCTGATGGTGTGTGTAGTTTTGTTTGTGTTTGATCTGATGTGTGTGTGTGTGTGTGATGTTTGGTCTGTAGTTTGTGTTTGATCTGATGGTGTGTGTGATGTTTTGTCTGTAGTTTGTGTTTGATCTGATGGTGTGTGTGATGTCTTGTCTGTAGTTTGTGTTTGATCTGATGGTGTGTGTGATGTTTGGTCTGTAGTTTGTGTTTGATCTGATGGTGTGTGTGTGATGTTTGGTCTGTAGTTTGTGTTTGATCTGATGGTGTGTGTGTGATGTTTGGTCTGTAGTTTGTGTTTGATCTGATGGTGTGTGTGATGTTTTGTCTGTAGTTTGTGTTTGATCTGATGTGTGTGTGTGATGTTTGGTCTGTAGTTTGTGTTTGATCTGATGGTGTGTGTGATGTTTGGTCTGAGTTTGTTTTGATCTGATGGTGTGTGTGTGATGTTTGGTCTGTAGTTTGTGTTTGATCTGATGGTGTGTTTGATGTTTTGTCTGTAGTTTGTGTTTGATCTGATGGTGTGTGTGATGTTTGGTCTGTAGTTTGTGTTTGATCTGATGGTGTGTGTGATGTTTGGTCTGTAGTTTGTGTTTGATCTGATGGTGTGTGTGATGTTTTGTCTGTAGTTTGTGTTTGATCTGATGGTGTGTGTGATGTTTGGTCTGTAGTTTGTGTTTGATCTGATGGTGTGTGTGTGATGTTTTGTCTGTAGTTTGTGTTTGATCTGATGGTGTGTGTGATGTTTTGTCTGTAGTTTGTGTTTGATCTGATGGTGTGCGGCCGGATGAATGATAATCTCGCTCTGGAGGAGTTCGTCCTGCACTCGGCGGCTCCGTTGGACACAGCCGTGCGTCTGTCTCGAGCTCTGACTCTGGCGGCGCTCCGAGAGAAAGAGCGCTCTGTTGACCTGCATGCGGCCGCTCAGCACTGTGAGGTCATGGCCTCTGACCTCCTGACATTAGCAGCTTCAGCCGGGGGTCAGGGGGCGGGTCCTATCATCAGAGCCATGGATCACAGAGGTGCCAGCGTGTTGGACTGTCTGATCGAGTGCAGACAGAAGGGTGTGGTGTCTCATCCGGCCATACAGAAGTATCTGACAGACGTGTGGTACGGCAGTCTGCAATGGGACTCCTGGAAGATCCTGATGTTGTTTTTCTGTTTGTTATTGTGTCCTCCTCTCTGGCTGGCTCTCTCTCTGCCTCTCACACACAGGTAACGTCGTTCTCATTCTAGATTTGATAACATTAAGATAACATAAATGTATATTTATGCTCATTCTAGAAATGATATTAAAGTTATCAAATATTCATCAAAAGTCAAGTCATCAAACATTTCAATCACACAAATGCAAGTGTGGCAGTTATGTAATGACCAAAAATGTTAACAAAGTAAATGAATGTTATAATTTAACTTCTTTAAAGAAACCAACTTCATGAGCCTAATCCTGAGATGATTTTAAACATTTTTGTGCTTTCAGCTTTATCTCATGAACCAAATTTTGATAAATTAAAATGGTTTTGATCATTCTTGGTATCATAAATCTCATAAATCATAAGCCTTAAAAATCAAGAGGTTTCATTCACTTGATTACTGGATTACTGCCGTTGTATGTCCGATTAAAGATGTATTTGTGGTTTTTCACGCAGCTTCAACACCATCCCGATCGTGAAGTTCATGAGTCACCTGGTGTCACACGTCTTTCTGTTAGCGCTCTTCATCCTGACCATCGTTTATCCTCCCATGAATCCTCTGTCTCAGGCCCGTCTGGTCCCCGGCTGGTGTGAATGTCTGCTGCTCATCTGGCTGTGTGGACTGCTGGTGTCCGAGCTGACGTTCCCCGGAGAGCGAGCCGGTTTGGCGTGGATTCGTCTGCTCCTCCTGGGCTTCTCCGCCGCCGCTCTCCTCTGTCATCTCCTCGCTGTCTTTACTCAATGGTGGCCACCGGCTCATCTTCACTGTCTGTTCGCCCGGAACGTTCTCCTGTCCGTTGCCATGACGCTGGGCTTCATACAGCTTCTGGAGTTCCTGACGTTCCATCATCTGTTCGGCCCGTGGGCCATAATCATCCGAGACCTGATAAAGGATCTGTGTCGGTTCGCCGTGATCCTCCTGCTGTTCCACACGGCCTTCACGCTGAGTCTGACGGCTTTATGTCAGCCTCTGTATCCTCAAACAAACCCTCAGAACAACAGCAGCAGCATCAACGCCACTGACGTCGCCGTGCCCGGACCTTTAAACATGTCCGTGCTGCTCTTCTTTGCTTTGTTTGGCCTGACCGAGCCGGATAAAATCCCAGACGTGGAACGCACGCCTCCCGCCACGGCCGTTTTGGCCAAGATGGTTTTTGGTGTATATCTGGTGCTGACCTTCATCGTGTTGATCAATCTTCTCATCGCCATGATGAGCGACACTTACCAGCGTATCCAGGCCCAGTCCGACACCGAGTGGAAGTTCGGTCGTGCCGTTCTGATCAGAGATATGAGTCACAAATCTGGAATTCCCTCCCCGTTCAACCTCTTTACAAATCTCTTCTACTATATGAAAGTCTTCTGCAAACGTGGAGGTGTGACCGATTCTCATACTGATGAAGCTTTATTAGTCTGTTTTATTTATTGCCAGTAATTGTGTGTCGTGTTGGTTTTGTTCAGGTAAGATCTGTTCCGCTGATGATCATGATGTGATGAATGATGATGGTGATACTGAAGGTCTGTCCAGCTCACGTTCTTTAGATCTTCTGTCTCATACGTCGGTCAGCTGGGTCAAAGGCAACAAGAGGTCACAGATCCTCCCTGATGGCAAGTACACAAACACACACAATCTTACACTTCTGTCATTCTGTTTTATTTTCAACGTAACACAATAGACCGCTTTGGAACATTATGAAGATGAATAAATGATTTATTGCAGCCGGATCATCTTGTGTTGTGTGTGCGCAGGCGGTCAGATCGTGATCTGCAGGTCTGGAGGACATCAGCGTGTGGAGAACGTGCTTCACTGGCCGCTGATAGTGCAGCAGTTTTTATCTCAGCGCAGACAGAGAGAACGATCGTCTCCAGATGAATGATCGCTGTGAGATATCACCTTCACTTAGCTTTAGCATGTGTTTAGCGGACTGATGTTTACTGCAATGAAACCCAGAGATCATCCTTTACTGTTGAATATCAGCGTTAATGACATGAAGAGAAATATCTCTTGTTTTCCTTTTAACATGTATTTCTGCTAAATGTTCATGCGAAACTGCACAAAATGTTTATATATGACTGTATGAGCGCCATGTTTTTAGATCATAGTCATAAATCCTGTTTGTTTGCTCTGACTGCCCTGAAAACAGAAATAAAAAGACATCATCTCCAGTGTTTAATAAAAACTAAAGCTTCTGTACACTCTTACATATTCTCACATTTTCATTTCCACTAACAAGAACATCATTATGTACTGAGAGGCTTTTTTAAAAGACGTCCTTGAGTACGATAAGAAACCATGTTTTTTGGTGTATTTGATCAGCTGGATTTTTCTAAAAATACCTCTGCTATGGTGACTATAATCATATGCATATGCTGACATGCAGCGATGATAACAGACAGAATAAAATTTCACAGGTGTGAGAAGAAGCAGACACAGTAGATCTGTGATGATTCGGACGACCACAGGATGTCTCTCTCTCTCCTGAGAGATGAATGGCTTTTTTGCTTAAAACATTTTATACATTTATATGTGTGAACTCTCTGTCAGGTTAAAGTTTGGACAGGATGATGAGAGGAGGAATAAACATTTGTAATGAGGTGGAATTCTTCACGTTTATAAATGTTCATCTTTGGCTCTGTGTTTATGCTCAGAGAGAGAGAGAGAGAGAGAGAGAGAGAGAGAGACAGAGAGAGAGAGACAGAGACAGAGACAGAGAGAGAGAGAGAGAGAGAGAGACAGAGAGAGAGAGAGAGAGAGAGAGAGAGAGAGAGAGAGAGAGAGAGAGAGACAGAGAGAGAGAGAGAGAGACAGAGAGAGAGAGAGAGAGAGAGAGAGAGACAGAGAGAGAGAGAGAGACAGAGAGAGAGAGAGAGAGAGAGAGAGAGATTCATCCTTCCTGCATTAACATCATGATGATGAACTGAATCTCTCTGGAGTAAAATAACTCTTAATTCATTATTGAATGAGATTAATCAGTCTGTCTTTATTAGACATTTAGAGTAAACGTGCGACATGATGTTTCCTGTTTTTCATCTTCTCATGTTGCTCGATTTGTGAAAAATTGAGTTATATTGCTATAGTTTGATCTCCATCTCCAAGGTTTTGGTTTCAAAAACACTACACCAATGGATGTATCCCAATAATACTCATTCAGGACACTTCTTGTCTTTCTATTGGATGATCATGTAAATGTCCACAGTGCTGGAAAGTTTACAAACACTTACTTGTTTTGTGTAGAATTTGTAAAATCATCCTCTTGACATTTTATCATCCAGCTTCCTGAGGTCTGAACCTGAGAAGCTTTGTGATGTGATGTTATATAGGGTTGATTTTATAGACAGAAAGTTTAGCTTACAGCTTTACAGTTCAATGTCAAACAGATGGACACACCTCTCGCTCAGTCTGTATATACAGATCTTGACAGTATGATTGACTGTATTTCTGGTGTGTGTCAGGGTGACAGATGTTTGGATGGTGATGTGTGAGAGAGACGCTCTCATCTCATCATCACTCGCTTATTAACATGAACATGCTTGACGTTTTCTACCTATAGTCCAACACAAAACACATCATTTATTTTATATACAGTAGAGAGTTTATCCTCTTAGAAAATCTTAAAGATGTCTGCAACTAGAACTATTTAAAGTTTGTGTTTGTGTGTCAGAAAAACAACTACATTTACGCATATGCTTTTATCCAAAGTGACTTTCATTGCATTCTACTATACGTTTGTCTAGTATTGAACTAATATTGTTTGTCAGTCTCAAGCAGGTTTAGCTGGTCTCTTAGTCCAGACAAGACGAGTAAATCACCTAAAGTCACCTCTGTTTTCTTAGAAGGAAAGAAAATGCATTAAGATGTCTTATTAAAGATGTTTAGTAGACCACCCATGAGTCCTCAGACACAATTCCTTCATCTTACACAACATTCAACAGCGGATCTACAGAAATCTTCATTCCTCAACATCTTACAGGTAAATACAGAACTGTTTTATATGATTTATTTCTCAGCATAACCCTAACACAGCTATTAAATAATGTCAAGTAAACATGACTTCAGAATGTTTAGCCTTTTATTTTACTTTAGTGCATAAAACTCAAAACTTTTGGTGAAGGAGTCATCATTTATTTATTTCATTTCTGGGTTTCATGTTTTTCTCTATGAAACACATTTACTGCCATGTTAATTCCTGTACTTCATTCATGCATGAACATTAAAACCTCAGAAGGAAGAAAACTATGCATTGATTTTATCTAAATATGGACTGTGGATGTCATGTTTTGCCAGGACTATTCTCCCAAAGGCACGTTTACTGGGTGAGATGTCCCAGCAGACTGTGATGTGAAGGATTCTGCCCAAAGACGAGAGAGAGAGAGAGAGCAGGAGAGAGAGCAGGACAGGAGAGAGAGAGAGAAGGATGGAGAGAGAGAGAGAGAGAGAGAGAGAGAGAGAGAGAGAGAGAGAGAGAGAGAGAGAGAGAGAGAGAGAGAGAGAGAGAGAGAGAGAGAGAGAGAGAGAGAGAGAGAGAGAGAGAGAGAGAGGAGAGAGAGAGAGAGAGAGAGAGAGAGAGAGAGAGAGAGAGAGAGAGAGAGAGAGAGAGAGAGAGAGAGAGACGGAGAGAGAGACGGAGAGAGAGAGAGAGAGAGAGAGAGAGAGAGAGAGAGACGGAGAGAGAGAGAGAGAGATACTCATTTCACCAAAAGTAACTTGTTGAGTAGGAACGTTCATGTGTCTCTGAGAGTCATCACAGCAGATGAGAGATTTAGAGGTGATGATCTGTAACATAAATGAGATTTCATGAGATCATGATCAGTTGAACTGCTTCATCATGAGCTGTAGAGATCACACAATTCACTTAAAAAACTGTGAAAAGACAAATCTGTACTGAAGATCCACCTGAAGCCCTCCAGGTAAGATTTGCTCCATCTCTGTATGTTCATGATTATAAACAGACCTATGGGATGTATTTATAGTAGAATTTGAACTTAAAACTGTAAATGTACATGTTCTAAAGTATTTTCCATGGAAAATGGCAGTGGGATTCCCCTGCTGACCGAACCATGAGGGACGTTATGAACAAACTCCTATTATGGAACATTCATGTTTATCAAGTAAAGATCAGATGTGACCTAATGTTTGACATTTTATGCTATAGGTTTAATGAAATGTTTAATTACTGTACATACTGTATTTAATTTGAGCTCTGTAGTTCTGAATGAGTTAAATACAGAAGAAGACAGAGAAAGAAAGACTCTCACAATATAAAAAACAAGGAATTTTCCATTTTTAGAAAGCTATGAGAAGCTTTACAGCGTGTCCGCTGCAGGACCTGTGGTTTAAGAAAACTGTGTGATTTCTATTCTTTATGCTGGACTTGAGATGTTTTTAATGTTGTAGTACTTTTCTCTACAGCTTTGGCAAACAGTTACATGTCAATCTACATGAAGATAATATGAGATCCTCAGCTTTATTTTTAAATTGCTTGTTTTATTATTTTTCGGGGGCTTGACAGCATCTGTTCTCTTTACTGTTTTAGAAAGTCAAATAGTTTTGGACAGACCCATTAATTGTGTTGTGTCAGTATCTAAATGAATATTTTTCTTTTTGTCCAGTCATGGGGACATCTCTCAGAGGGCATGTGAACATCAGCACCGAGCGTCCCGTCAACGTCAGCAGTCATGTTCTGGGTGTGCCGTATCTAAAGAAACTGTCGTATCTGGATGAAGCTTTATATCAGGACTTCTACAGTCTGTGGATCACGCTGATGGTGTTCGACACGCTCATGTTTGTGGTCGGTGTGGTTCTCAACAGTCTGGCTCTTTATGTGTTCTGTCAGAAGAATCGCTCTCGCTCGACTCCTGCCATCTACACCATAAATCTGGCTGTAGCTGACCTGCTGGTGGCTCTGTCTCTGCCCGCTCGCATCGCTCTCTATCACAGCGGGGGAAAGTGTACGGCCTGTTTCTACGTCCACACCTTCAGCTACTTTGTGAACATGTACTGCAGCATCCTGTTTCTCACCAGCATCTGTGTGGACCGTTACATGGCGGTGGTGCGTCCGTCAGGAGCCGCGGGCCGATGGAGAAGTCCTGTCATGGCTAAAGGTGTAAGCGCGTGTGTGTGGCTGTTTGCTGTCATCGTTACCTACTCCCTCCAAACCTCCGCCCTGGAGTTTCACAGCACGTCATGCTGTCGTCTGGCTGTGCTCTTCTCTCTCACCCTGCTGGAGTTTGTCTTACCGCTGCTGGTCATCGTAATATTCACCGTCCGCGCGGCCTGCGCGCTGGCGGACGGAGGGCTCATGCCGCAGAGCTGGGGACGGCGCGCGCGGGCCGTCCGGCTGCTGGTAGCCGTGTTGGTCGTGTTCACCGTGTGTTTCGCGCCGTATCATGTTCGGGAAGCGATGGTGTACTTCCAGCTAGGCGGCAGCAGAGAACAGCACGTGGTGGCGTATCATGTCACCATCACCCTCAGCAGTTTGAACAGCTGTCTTGATCCCGTGGTTTACTGCTTTGTGCCGGATAACTTTCGTTCCACCCTACGCAGGGATCGGAGGAAGAGATTGGGAGAGCACGTGATGCCCGGCTCAGGGAACAGGAGTGTTAAAGATTCAGGAACGGCGATGGCTGTTGGGTACAGCGTGCCTACACTGACTCTAACACCCTACACACCACGAGACATCCCTGCATGAAATATCCAACAGACACCTCATCTTTCCAACATGAAGATAGAGAGAGAGAGAGAGAGAGAGAGAGAGAGAGAGAGAGAGAGACAGATTTTACCAAAGCTTTCATTCATCATTTACACAGTTTTACCATACTTACCAGACACAAGCTGTCCGTCAACGATGAAAGTGAAGAAACGTGTGACGTGACACTCACAGCCTATCAGATGAGGACCAATGAGAACGGTGAAGTCACATGACCTGAAGGTTTTGGGTTTTAAGTGTTCTAGAATGTTCGTCATAAACACTCTCTTCTACCCTACACGGAGATCTCATGTGTGCTGTTTATTTTGCAGTACACTTGATTTAATGGAGGTGTTCGCTCATGTGTTTATGTGTGCAGACAAACACTGAAGTCACAGTAAAACTCAACATAAACTCAACTACAACTGAAAATAAACCTCTCGTGGGATTGTTTAAAGCACTTAATAAGTAAATGGAGACAGTATCAGATCATTGTATTCAGAAACACAAGACACTTAAAGAAGGTATTTTAAGATACTGTTGTATAAGAGCAAAATCACTCAACTGTACAACATCATATATATGCTTGAATTAACTATTTATGTTTCTCATTATATTAAAAAAATGATCTAATGCTTAAATAATTTCATTACAGGTATTGTACAGTACAGTATGATGTAGTATTACATCTGTATCTGTAAGTACTACTGTAGTAATAGTACACTTGTAAGTGCACTATACAGTATTTTTTAATAAATAAAAGTGTACTTTTAAGTGTACCATAGGCTTTTCTAACAGGTACATAAATATTTGACTAAAGCAATACTTTACTTAATTAAAAGGTATATTTATGCACACTTTAATAAACTTCTTTTTTTATTTTCATTATTTAAATTCATGTAAGTGTCGATCAGGGTTGAGAAGTGTTTAATGAAACATCATGATGACTGAGATGAAGTGTACCAGCAGAGGGCATCATTTACTTCAGAATGTGTATGAAGATAACACACTTTTATATAAAAGAGCACAAATGTTATGGCCGATGTAGAAAAACAACTTTGTAGAGTATTTAGTGAACTGATGGGAAACTCTTAATAATTGATACTGTTTACTGTCTTGCTAATAAACATTAATGCCAGTTATTCTGTTTGATTTCCTGGTGACATTAAATCTATATTTTATTCACAGGTTTGTGTGAAGGTATCGTACCTCTTCTCTTTCACATCAGTGAGAGGAAATATCTCTCATTCACATGATAACACTGTTTAATCTGATGATTAGTGTTTTAACTCTGTTCTGATGTGTTTCCAGTCAGAAGAAACCATGAGAGAACGTTTATCCTCATCAGCATCTTCATCTGACTGTCTGTCTCTGTGTTTCTAATCTTCTGTGCACATCACGACTATCTGAGTCTGAGCTTTCAGTGAAACACATTCACATATATAAGAGATGCCATCTGATCATTTATGGTTTAAACAGAATGTTCAGATGAGGGATAATCACAGTCTCAACCAGTTTGACATAGTTTGCCTCTCATAGCAATTATTGTTCAATAAAGATGATTTTTTAAAACCTCTGATAAAACACGTGATAAACAACAAAACTTTCATGTAAATTGTAATCATGGAAAAGTTTCTTACAGGTCAAAGTATTTTGGTTGGTCATACAGTCTTATGTCACTGTGTAACAGGTGAATCTATTCTGGGAAAAGGTGGGCAATGGTTCTGTTAGTTTATCTAGTACTGGTTAAACTGGTTTCTCTCTGTGCACAGGTGAACTTTACAAAGCAGTATGTTTAAAGAACCTTTAAAGCATAATGAGGTCTGAAGTTTGATTAAGTATATATATATATGTAGTATATTACTACAGACTTTAAGATTAAGTCTGCTGGAGTGAACATAAATAAATCTATTTCATTCCCATCAACAATTTTAACTGATTCACCAAAAAATATTGTCTAGGAAAAAAGCTAGTTCATTAAACACATTAACCTTTTGTGTCAAAAACATGTTCTCACACTTAGGGGGTAAGTTGTCACAATAAGAGTTACAGCAAAACTTCAGATCACAAAACAGTTTAAAAAGTGAAAAACTTTGATTGAAGTTTATGTTCTGGTTTTATTTTTCAAGTGTGTCTTTTGTTTTGTTGTTTTATATTTTCCTGAGCACACTGAGCATTTCTAATAAGGTTACAATGATTTTCAAAGCATTTACTGACTCCAGGGACAATACGTTCCATTCTTGTTTTTTCTTGGACCAAAATCAAAACCGATTTTTATCCCGGTTAAATCAGAGCATGTGAACAGAATAAATGAATGTTTTGTTTTAATTCATTCTCAGGAGATCAATTAATAATTCACTCACAGGGTTACTGTACTGGTTACTGACCCGAGTTAAAGAGTCTTTCATGAGAAATGTTTCAGTGTGATTATTCTATTATTTTCATGTTTCTTTCTCAAACAATCAAGACATGAATGAGAAATGAGATTTATGATTTTTCTTTCCAGCATGGAGCGGTGAGAACTGTGCTGTGATAGGTCAAGTCGTTTTAATGGTTCCGGTGAGTGTGAAAGTTGAGGAAAAAAACAGAGTTATCTCACACTTCACATGGAGAAACAATAACCCCTCTCTCTCTCTCTCTCTCTCTCTCTCTCTCTCTCTCTCTCTCTCTCTCTCTCTCTCTCTCTCTCTCTCTCTCTCTCTCTCTCTCTCTCTCTCTCTCTCTCTCTCTCTCTCTCTCTCTCTCTCTCTCTCTCTCTCTCTCTCTCTCTCTCTCTCTCTCTCTCAGACTTTATCAACACAATAGTTTCCTCTCAGGCTGGTGTGTAGTCTGTCCACAGGCCCAGATCCCAGCGAGCGGACAGGAACCAGCGGGTATGTTTCTGATGACCCGTCTTCCTCCCAGACATCCATCAGTGCTAAAAGAGTGATGAGTGAAAAACATCTCCCACCAGACTTTATTACAACCATTAAAACAACAAATAACTCTCAGGAAAACAAATGAGCTGCAGATTTATAGCCTGACATGTCATGACCTGTGAATACATCAATTGTAAAATGAAGTTTTGATTACAATATTTTGAGACATATACAATTAAATCTGTTTAATATCTCAATTGTTTATTCTATTGATTATTAAACTTTTTCTAATTGTCTTCTAGGAGTTTCTTAACAATGTCTCAAGCTGTCCTCCTATCAGCTAAGAGTTTCATTTGTCACCTTCAGTAGATGGTTGATGGTTAATTGCTGTGTTAATTCATATGTTTATATGGTTGGATTTCAGAGGTCATGGGTTCCAGGCGTGAGATGTACTGACGTGATCTTCTCAATGCCCTGTTGATGGCGTGAGTAAATGTGGTCAGCGCTACACTCAGACAGGAAGTTTTTCATGAGGTTTCCCACTGAATGTTATTCTTATTGATGTATAATACCCAACACTTCCAGCTGGTGCTGTCAGCTTCCCTTCTCAGAAGAATATTCTGGTACTGACACTCACATCACATGACCAGCTGTTGGGAAAGGGCAGATATACACTGAAACACGTTATATACTGGAATAATGACCACACATGATGATAATAATGATGATGTGTTTAGTTTATATAGCATTATAAAGATTATATATATATATATATATATATATATATATATATATATCATATATATATATATATATATATATATATATATTATATATTCATCTCTATAATCTTTATAATCTATATATTTTATTTATTTATAGATTATAGTTCATATGTGCATAGCCCTAAAGCTCACAGTTATAATTAAAAATAAAAATATGAATATATATATATATAAAATCTGAATATATATCTCATCTCTATAATCTTTATAATCTATATCTTTATTTTTTTATAGATTATAGTTCATATGTGCATAGCCCTAAAGCTCACAGTTATAATAAAAATATGAATATATATATATATATATATATATATATATATATATATATAATAATCTATAATATATATCTTTCATTTATAATTTTTATAGATTATAGTTCATATGTGCACGCCCTAAAGCTCACAGTTATAGTAAAAATATGAATATATATATATATATATATATATATATATATATATATATATATATATATATATATATATATATATAATCTGAATATATATCTCATCTCTATAATCTTTATAATCTATATCTTTATTTTTTATTTTTTTATAGATTATAGTTCATATGTGCATCGCCCTAAAGCTCACAGTTATAATTAAAAATATGAATATATATATATATATATATATAATCTGAATATATATCTCATCTCTATAATCTTTATAATCTATATCTTTATTTTTTATTTTTTTATAGATTATAGTTCATATGTGCATCGCCCTAAAGCTCACAGTTATAAGTAAAAATAATAATAATGCAAATTGCATTTGGTTTTTATTTAGTAATGCACTTATTCACATGGGATTTATTTTAATATCTTGATCTAGTTCTCACACTGACAGGTGTCGTTGCCCTTAAATCCGAAGCCCCGCCCACATATTCAAATGAGCACCATATCCGTCGGCGGAAGCGGCGCGCGTCTTTCCGTCAGATATTCCCTTTAAAGGCGCATTATAACAGCGGCTGAAGAGTCGAACCCGAGCCGAGCAGAGCTGCCCGGTGCAATAACACCCAAAACACCCGCAAACAACCCGCGACACATAATCAGATGAAGAGCTTCTTGCCGCCAGCAGCAGACTGACGTCACGGTGAGTGTGTTTACAGTGTTAGTGTAGTAATGCGACAGCGGCTGACAGTATAACTGCTTTAACATGACCTCATGACTGTATCATAGCTGTCAGATGATGGTCATGAAGTCTGTGCACAGTATGCGTCATTTATTCATGCTGGAGACGCATTATTTTCCATAATAATCAGGTGCAGACGGGCGACACTGAAGGTCTA
Source organism: Beaufortia kweichowensis (assembly GCA_019155185.1). NCBI lineage: Eukaryota > Metazoa > Chordata > Actinopteri > Cypriniformes > Gastromyzontidae > Beaufortia > Beaufortia kweichowensis. Next base: position 509,138 of record CM032809.1, on the reverse strand, counting down.
ATAGATGCTTTGTGTCCTTCATGTTGTTATTCTGCAGGTGCAGATGATGCTGACAGTTGTTAATGCATGACAAATGAGCTGTTTCTAACAGAGTTTATAGGATAGACCTGATGATGATGATGATGATGATGATGATGATGATGGAGAGCACACTGACTGATGCTGACTGTTGTGTTACTCAATGTCACATCTTCATCTCATGATGACCTTCACAAACACACTGTTTTGAGTTTTGTGTGTTACACGAGGGCAGAAATGTGTAGTTGTGTCTGTGCGTCATGCAAACGGAATGGTGTTTGTATATATTGTATAGATATATTATGTGTTGAATGCATGTTGTCTGTGAATGTGTATTTGAATATGCAAACCCAACAGAAATATGTTGAGTTTTTCTCTGAGAACTGTTTGTCTCTTTTGCTCTCATCCTCACAATGCTTTCAAATGGCATGTAAACTGATCCTCAGTGCTATGCAAAGCAGAAATGTGTGTGTGTGTGTATGCGGTCGTGTGAATGCGTAAGGCTGGTTTGCTATGCGCCACAGATGTAAACCCTTGTTTTCCTGCTGTCTGCAGGTTCTCAGGCGACTCTTGGTCCGTTCAGGGTCCTGCGGAGGAGACGCGCTGCTGTTCTATGCAGTCTGATTGGATTTTTATGAATCTTTCGAGGCCTTTTGGTGAGTCATGCTGTTTTTGATTTGGTTTGTTTTGGTACTGTATATGCTCCCTGTCTGTTAGGATAGATATCATGTTATCCAAGAATGCTATAAACATCTAGGTCATGGGTGCGATCTCTGTGATTGTGCATATAGTAAATAAAGTAATGCACTTTAAGTGAAGTCTGACAAGTGCATAAATGTCAATGTATGAATGAAGTCAATGGAATAAAAGTCTAGTGTGTTTGTGTGATGATTTACAGCTGTGTTTGTGAATGATTCTCTGTGATCCGAGCGAGCGTTTGATGATGTGTTCTTCATTTGATTTGGGGTTGTACGTGCTGATGTTGTGCAGTGGTTGTGCCCTGGGCCACATGTGTTAATGAACTTCAGATCACAACGATCTGAAAATACAGTCATTGAGTCTGAGTATCAGTGCAGTGATGACAAAAGTCTGATTGCTGTATAAACATGATTCCTATAACATGCATGATATGGTTTATATGAATCCTGTGTATTTTTGCAGAACTGGAGCATTATATTGACCAGTGATGTGTTTTATAGCTGTACTTCACAGGTGGATACTGTGGAGACATTTGACATTATAATAGATTGAGCAGAGCAAATGAACGCAGTGTGTTCTTCTTGACACTACAGTAAAGGGCAGTACCGCAGGACTGTTGCATAAGATCTTTTTTTAGTAAAGGCCTCTCGCTGCTAAGCACTTTTCCATTCGGCTTTGACTCTCTAAAGCTTCACTGCTTTATCCTTCTGTGCTCTTGTAATATTTAAAGTGCTTCTTAATAATAGTGTCTGATGAGAAGCCTGTCCTCTTCACCTCTCTCTCTCTCCGTCTCTCTCTCTCCGTCTCTCTCTCTCTCTCTCTCTCTCTCTGTCTCTCTCTCTCTCTCTCTCTCTCTCTCTCTCTCTCTGTCTCTCTCTCTCTCTCTCTCTCTCTCTCTCTCTCTCTCTCTCTGTCTCTCTC
>CM032809.1:497500-502500 GCA_019155185.1 Beaufortia kweichowensis | reverse complement strand
TGTGTGTGTGAGATCAGTGTGTGTGAGATCAGTGTGTGTGTGTGTGAGATGTGTGTGATGTGTGTGAGATCAGTGTGTGTGTGTGAGATCAGTGTGTGTGAGTGTGTGAGATGTGTGTGTGTGTGTGTGTGAGATCAGAGAGATGTGTGTGTGTGTGTGTGTGTGTGTGTGTGAGATCAGTGTGTGTGTGTGTGTGTGTGTGTGTGTGTGAGATCAGTGTGTGTGAGATCAGTGTGTGTGTGTGTGTGTCTGTGTGTGTGTGTGAGATCAGTGTGTGTGTGTGAGATCAGTGTGTGTGTGTGTGTGTGTGAGATCAGTGTGTGTGTGTGTGAGATCAGTGTGTGTGAGATCAGTTGTGAGTTGTGAGTCATTAGACGAGTGAGCTTACAGAAGCTGTACAGCGGGCTGACGTCAGCTGTGTGTGTGTTTGTGTTATATTTGAACAATTGGTTATGCAGTAGCCGTAGAGAGAGAGAGAGTTTGTGAGGATGATTTGTCACCCTCACGCAGTCGAGCATGTGGCTCCTCCTCCAGCGCTGCACCACTGCAGTCACTGCGACTCATCTGTTTACATTCCTGAGAGTCTGCTGCACTGCTGCAGCTGCTGTCTGTTTGACTTTAGAAGGATGGAGTGTTGATGTGTGATTTAACTTATGACATGACAAAGTTTACAGTCTGTTTAGTTTGCAATCTGCAAGTCACTGTTGCCATAGAAATGAGAATCACATCATTGACCGCCAACTTTCATTTGCCAATCAAATCAGCCCGAGACACCCATAGACAACATTACAATACTTTCTGTTTATCTAAATATATTTCATAACAAGCTTCTAAGATATTCTTTTTTTTTTACATTTTAGTCATTGATTAATATAATGATCAGTTTAAGACATTAAAACTAATACTGTTGCTGTAGTCTTTATCATTTTCATTCATGATTTGTGTGAAGTAAATGTGTGAACAGTGACTGAATGTGATTGGTTGATGGTGTGTGATGTCACACAGAAGCTCGTCTCCAGGGAACACGCATGTAGCCGTGACCTGATAACTCAATCACACGTGTTATTATTAGTTCACGGCATCTGTATGAGAAGAGATTTCTGTGTGAACTAATAATAGAATGACTGATTTATCTGTAGAAAGAGAAGGAAATAAATCCTGGTGGTTTTAGCTAAAAAATATATGTGTGTCGTCATCATTAAGAATGAATCTTAATGGGATGAATTAATGTGTTCTCTGTTATTATACCGTTAATGTACCTGTAGATGTTTCTGATTGAACGTGATGTTTGCTGATGATAATCTCACTGTGAGAATTCTCTGTCTGTGAACACAATGTTCATTATCCCGCTGTGAGCTGTTCATGATACTCATGAGGTTAACTGCTTCAGAAGACAGTCAATCATCTTTTAATATATCTGACCTCAGTTATGCAAAAACTCTCAGGTGGAAACTTGGCATCACTGAAGTTCTTAATGTTTCACAGAGATCACAGCAGGTAATGGGAGCATCACCTGAATTCCAGCAGTAATCGTGCTGATCTGATCGGGTTCAGTGTCGTGATGCTGATCTGGTTCCAGTGGGATCAGTGAGTATATGTAGGGCAGGGTGAGGGGGGGCTTTAACACATACAAATATAAACCTGATACTGTCACTGCAGTCAGCTCATGAAACAAACCCGCTGTCATTCTTCTCTGTCTGCCAAACAGAGATGAAGACTTTTAGACTGTGTGATTATCTGTCATTCATACCTGTATGATCTGTACACATGTGAGATGTTTCAACAGAGAAAGTGAATCACAGGCAGTGTCTCCTATCTATCTATCTATCTATCTATCTATCTATCTATCTATCTATCTATCTATCTATCTATCCATCTATCCATCTCTCTATCTCTCTCTCTATCTCTATCTCTCTCTCTCTATCTCTCTCTCTCTCTCTCTCTCTCTCTCTCAGCTGGACAGTGATCTGAAAATGAAAGTCTTAACTGCAGCTAACAAAGTGTCAACCTTGAACTAAAGTTGCAGCTAACAAAGGCATCTCAACACCTCTCTCTCTCTCTCTCTCTCTCTCTCTCTCTCTCTCTCTCTCTCTCTCTCTCTCTCTCTCTCTCTCTCTCTCTCTCTCTCTCTCTCTCTCTCTCTCTCTCTCTCTCTCTCTCTCTCTCTCTCTCTCTCTCTCTCTCTTTCTCTTTTTCCTGATTTATGGCTCATGTCCATCCCTCAAGTAAAGGGAGATGTATATTTATCCTTTAACACAAGTGATCATGTCTGCTGTGGCATTCAGCTGATCATCAGAAAGCTTTACCTTTAATGTTGTGCTCTCAGAGAACACAGTCAAATGTGTTCAATTGTCGCTGTGTTTGGTGATGTTCAAATGTTTATGTAGTTAAGTCATGTGCAGGGTCAGATTGCTGTCTGTGAATACACACACAGGTTTGGAGCCTCCTCAGAGAGAGCTTTATCACTCATGCTGTATGTCTCTTTATCATTGGATAATGGACGCTGATGTTTGACATGTGTTTTACTCTGATGTTAAGTGGTTTAGTGTGCAAGAGTGAAGACAGAGCAAATGTCTTGTGTTTGTTTTGCTGTTTGCTGACCTGCTGGATGTAAAGTAAATGAAAAATAGGACGATACAAGACGTTCAGGTTTTACAAGAATAGCACATGATGTGTGGTCAGGTGGGTGTGCAGGTGTAAGTGTATATTTGCTTAAGAGAGAGAGAGTGGCAGTTTTAGTTAGCACAGGTAAGAAGAGATAGTATACTACACATGCTCACTTAAAAGTCATCATCTTTATACTGTAATATTTTTAGCATTTCATCTGAAACAGTATTTGTGTGTGTTTTCTCCTGCAGTTTCTTCTGTAGTTTTCCACAGCGATGCCGCTCGACCCGCTCTGGGTCTCAGGTGTCTTCTCATATGACACAGACTCAGAAGACGTTTGTCAAAGTCTCTGAGGAGAAATGCTTGAAAGCAGAGCGGATTTATTTTAATGCAGATGTTTCTGATGGAGCTCGATTCTAATGTGGCCGTTTAATGGTTTTGCTAATGGTGTCGAGCTCTCAATGTTACCATCAGGAAACTCAAGACTGCCATTGATGGGCAGCATGGATGTGGTTTCTTAATCTCTCTCTCTCTCTCTCTCTCTCTCTCTCTCTCTCTCTCTCTCTCTCTCTCTCTCTCTCTCTCTCTCTCTCTCTCTCTCTCTCTCTCTCTCTCTCTCTCTCTCTCTCTCTCTCTCTCTCTCTCTCTCTCTCTCTCTCTCTCTCTCTCTCTCTCTCTCTCTCTCTCTCTCTCTCTCTCTCTCTCTCTCTCTCTCTCTCTCCCTCTGTAAATGATGGATGTTACAGGGCACTTTCACTAATGCTGAAAGAGATAACATTACCTCTCTGTCCTCCTGCATTCATAATCATCAAAGAAGAATCAACTCATTTCATCCATCCTTCATCCTTGACCAGATCAAACCATGGCAGTCTGTTTCAGCTGGTTTAGGTGCTCACACAGCTGTTATTTCAGTTCTGGTTAAGCTGGTTAAAGCTGGACTTGTTGTGTTTGATACTCATCTATTCTGTATAGCGTTTATTCTGTGTGGGGTCACAGGTCACCCTGCACAGACAGCCAGTGTATAATTACAATCACATCTGATGGAGATGTGACAGCTGTCATAAAGTCTAGACATCTCACATGAAGGATTAAGTAACCAATCAGCTGTCAGATTACAGCGTTGCTCTCGTGACCCAGAGGTGACACATGGGAATTCTAGTCAGCTGTTCTAAATGTAATATTTAAAGAGTAAATGAACACACTGACTGGATCTGTTAACTCATAGTGATAGACAGAGATGCTCCAGCAAGTGTCTACCAAATATCAGATATATATAAAATAAATCAAATATAAATATATAAATAATTATTTGTCATTACTTTAGAGTTGTATAGAGCAGTGTGGAATAATGAGACTCATTGTTGACCCTGTTTATCTGTTGTTGGGTTTAAAAGCCCTGGCATGGTAAGAGGTTTAGACTGATTGTTTGGGTTTTCTGAAACATGCTGTATTTACTGTGTTTCAGCTCAATTCTCCATCTGATCCCTCCAAAGATGTTAATTCTGCTGTTGATTTAAATGTTGAAGAACTTGAATGTGCCACAGATTTAAAACAGACAGATTTTATAAATCTCTTTACTTAATGTGTAACACAAAAGAAGATATTTTGAGAATTGTCTCGGTGGTTTTGTGTTCATACAATGGATATCAGTGTTGTTTGATTATCAACATTGAACAACATTCAACAAGAAGGAAGAGCAGATACACACAGCACCTTCCTGAAACCATCACAAACATCCTGAAAACCACATGACAACAGGAGATATTGTGAAGATATTGAAGGATTGAGATAAATCGCTTTTGGTTGTTTAATTTTAATCTCTCTCTCTCTTTCTCTCAGATTGATCGGTCACTCCATGGGGATTCTCCGGGGCGCTCCATCAGGTTTCTCCTGCGCTGCAGTCCTCAGCCGTCCCTCCTCCCTCTACAGCACCACCTCCATACAAATCATGAAACTGGTATTAACTGAATGGCAATTGATATGGATTTTTACTGTTTCCAGTAGACAGTAAACACACACACACACACATACACACATACATTCACACTTACATATACACACACAATCACACACACACACACACACACATATATCACACATTTACACACACCACAGGGAATGAGCTCATGATCGAGTCTTCCCAACTGTCTGAATCCCATCACCTGATAAACATCCTTCATCGCATGACGTGTTCTGGAGTTTATTCCACATTCAACAGGAGTTTGATTCACGCCGGAGCTTCTTAAGAGCAGGACGTCACAGGAAACACAGCTGCTATTGGCTTTAACTTGTGTGTTGGATTGCTTTCGTTCTGATCCGCGTGGAGTCGGGCGTGTGCATGCCGACGGCGACGAGGATGGCCCCGCAGAACACCGAGGCGGATGGTGTGCAGC
>CM032809.1:422500-492500 GCA_019155185.1 Beaufortia kweichowensis | reverse complement strand
TGAACGGCTCACTGATTGGTCAGTAATCAGACAGGGGAGGGACAAACATTATCTCTTTACAGTCTTGTTGAGTCACGTCTGTCAGTGATTATATTTACTGATAGTAATGCCATGAAGAACCTGGTAAATAACACATTATTCTAAATCTGGTGTGTATTAATATCAAATTCAAGTCATATGAGTTCACATGTGTTTATATTGTGTTTAAACTGTATTTACCTTCAAACGCATCAAACATTGTTTTGAGTGTTTGTTTGTATATTCATATTGTGTGTGTGTGAAATCACATAAACTCTGTATGTGTCTGTATGACATGGGAAAGGATTATGAATCAGTTCACAGGAAACAGTTTCCTGTTGTGCTCCGTCTTACCTTTCATTGGTTATCTGGAACAACTTCCTGTCTCCACGACTGCTGTTCTGCACACTGACTCTATTGTGAAGCTGAAAGTGTGCCGTTCACTAACACACACTACATACACACACTACACACACACACACACACACTACACACACACACTACACACACACTACACACACACACATACACACACACTACACACACACTACACACACACACAGACACACACACACACACACACTACACACACACACACACACACACACACACCACACACACACACACACACACTACACACACACACAGACACACACACACACATACACACACACACACACACACACACACACACACATACATTTCCATATCAGAGACACACATCACACACACACATACACACACACACACACTCACATCACAGGACATACACACACTCACACACACTACACACACATGTTACATGACACACACTCATTTCACACCAGTGTACACACACACACACACACTACACACATGCTCAGGGTTTATTTCCTCTATCAGAGACGACAGATCTCTGCATGTCTAGTGCACTGATGTGATGGGTGACATGAGCTCGTCCTCTGTTCTACAGGACAGTCAATAGATGTGACACACATGTACTGCAGAACATGTTCATGACATCTCCATGATGAAGGTCACTTCACACAGTGTGTTTATGGGATTGCCAGTGTCCTCAGGCTGTGTGTGTATGTGCGTGTGTCTGTGTGTGTGTGTGTGTGTGTGTCTGTGTGTGTGTCAGTGTGTGTGTGTCTGTGTGTCTGTGTGTGTGTGTGTGTGTGTGTGTGTGTGTGTGTGTGTGTGTGTGTGTGTGTCTGTGTGTGTGTGTCTGTGTGTGTGTGTGTGTGTGTGTGTGTGTGTGTGTGTCTGTGTCTGTGTGTGTCTGTGTGTGTGTGTGTGTGTGTGTGTGTGTGTGTGTGTGTGTGTGTGTGTGTGTGTGTGTGTGTGTGTGTGTGTGTGTGTGTGTGTGTGTGTGTGTGTGTGTGTGTGTGTGTGTGTGTGTGTGTGTGTGTGTGTGTGTGTGTGTGTGTGTGTGTGTGTGTGTGTGTGTGTGTGTGTGTGTGTGTGTGTGAAATATTGATGAGTGGTACATTTGACTCCAGCGCTGTGAGGACTGATGAATGTTCTACAGTTTCTTACTGTACACTATGTGTATGTTTCATTGAAACATGACAGATCTTTAGTATCTGGTTTTTAAAGGTTTTTAAAGAAACAGGTCTTTATATTTTATATCTTCTGTGGATGTTAAAGGTTCTTTAATGGTGCATGAAAGCAACTAGTTATTGCTTTCAAATACTCTCTGTTATCATTGTGTAATTAAAATATGATCTGCAGATTTCTATAGAAAACAAGTAGCACGGATAATACCTGTATGTCTCTCTCTCTCAGGTCTTGCTGTAGGAGACACGCCCAATAATCAGCCAATAGGGATTGTAATGACAGTTTTGGGGGTTGTGGTGTTGGATTTTTGTGCTGATGCGACGGAGGGTCCGATACGAGCGTATCTGCTGGATGTGGCTGATACTGAGGAACAGGACATGGCCCTAAACATACACGCCTTCTCTGCAGGTACAACACATCATATCAAGACAACAAAAAACATGAGAATCAAACAGAAATGTATGAAAGGATTATTATACTACAGAAAGATATAAAACATACAGGATTTTCTTTGAAAATATAAAAATGAATAATTGAATGTAACCGTGAGAGTCTGTGTGTTTCAGGGTTGGGTGGTGCGGTCGGTTACGCTCTGGGCGGTCTCGATTGGACTCACACCTTTCTGGGTCGGACCTTCAAATCTCAAGAGCAAATCCTGTTCCTCTTCGCTGCGGTTCTGTTCTCCGTGTCTGTGGTTCTGCATCTCTTCAGTATCGAGGAACAACAGTTCAGCCCTCAGCAGGACCGACTGGATGACGAGACAGAAACCGAATCTAACGGTAAAATCAACAGCTCTCTGGTACACCATCCCCAGCTGGAAATGATCCGCGAATACGAGCCTTACGACCCGGACGGCCGTGATGACCCGTATGCAGACAGACGCTCCGAGCGAGAGTTTGACATGGACTTCCTGGACGTGGACATTGTTCGCAGTAAGAGCGATTCTGTTCTGGCGATGCCCGACGCCACGCTGGACCATCTAGATCACGACACTCTTTTCTTGCGTGAAATCGAGCCTTCGATCTTTCAAGACCGCATTTCGTCCTATCACGGGTCACCGCCGCGCCGCAGCAGCAGTGCTGGAAGTCAAGAGTTTCTGCGTGGAAAATTCAGCCGTCTGTCAGCGTTCCTGCAGCAGTCGGAGCGAGACGGCGAGGAAACTCTCCTCAACAGTCAACTCAATGAATCCAAACCACCCAACGGCCACCCGACCGACCCGAACGCCCCCGACGGTCAGGCCTCGCCCGGCACCTGCATGAAGACCTCCAGCACCAACGCCTCCATGCGACGCAGACGTCACACCTTCTACCGGCAGTCGTCCTGTACGTTCTCATACTACGGCCGGGTCGGCTCCCATCGCTACCGGTACCGTCGGGCCAACGCGGCGTTCCTCATCAAACCTTCCCGCAGTATGAATGACATCTACGAGATGGAGAAACGGCAGAAGCAGAAAAACAATCAGAGAGCGAGACATCAGAGTGGAAACACAAACTCCAGCGGGGACACGGAGAGCGAGGAGGGGGAGGCCGAGACCACCGTCAGACTTCTGTGGCTGTCCATGTTAAAGATGCCCAAAGAGCTCTTCAGACTGTGTGTGTGTCATCTGGTCACATGGTTCTCCATCATCGCCGAGGCCGTCTTCTACACCGACTTCATGGGGCAGGTCATCTACGAGGGAGACCCGACGGTGAGAGATGTTTAAATAATGACAATAATTGCCAAACAATATCCAATATCTATTTACTTATATAAACCCTGGCAGGCACCGCTGAACTCCACCGCCCTGCATAACTACCACCGGGGTGTACAGATGGGCTGCTGGGGTTTAGTGATCTATGCCACCACTGCCGCCATCTGTTCAGGTCAGTTTCATCAGTCTAAAGTCTAGATACAATTGACAAAAATGTTCTTATTTCAATGCTTTTAGTCACATCATAATTTCCATTGTGTTTTTGATGAGTTTACTACGAATCTAAACGTTTTCTTTGTTTTAAATGCAGCTTTACTACAGAAGTACCTGGATAACTTTAATCTCAGCATTAAGATCATTTATATTCTGGGCACTCTGGGTTTTGCTATCGGTACGGCTGTCATGGCCATCTTCCCTAATGTCTACGTCTCCATGGTGATGATCAGCAGTATGGGAATCATCTCTATGAGCATCTCCTACTGTCCGTATGCTCTGCTGGGACAATATCACGACATGAAAGAGGTCAGAAAAATCCCGTCGTGTATAAAAGTCACATTGTGTCTCGTTCTGTATTAATAAATAGAGAATCGTGCAAAAATAATGGGTTCTGTCGGAGCCTGTGGCTGCGTGGACAGCGCTCCAGACACATATACAGCACATGGCGACGCGAGTTCGAATCCCGGCTCTGGCATCCTTTCCAAGCCTGCTACCCTCTCTCTCCTCCCAATTCACTTCCTGTCTCTCTACACTTTCCTGTCTAAAAAATGATTTAAAAAAAAAAAAAAAAAATTGGTTCTTTGTTGATCCATAATTACAAACCTAATGAGTACTTGACAGTGATCGCTTGGTCCAGTATTTATTTTAGCATGGTATAATGTCTCGTGTCTGGACGGCGGATGAGTTTTGTGTTTTTCTCTCTGCAGTACGTGCATCACAGCCCCGGGAACTCCAAGCGAGGTTTTGGCATCGACTGTGCCATCCTGTCATGTCAGGTGTACATCTCTCAGATTCTGGTGGCGTCAGCGCTGGGGACGGTGGTGGACGCCGTGGGCTCCGTGCGGGTCATTCCCATGGTGGCCTCGGGCGGCTCTTTCCTGGGCTTCCTGGCCTCCTGCTTCCTCGTCATCTACCCGGGATCTAACGCAGACGGCTCGAAGGCCGAGCAGACCAAAGCGCTGACATCCTCCGGTAACGGAGATTCAACGGTGTCTGAGAAACCCAGCTTCCTCAAGCTCACCCGGAAGGGCGCTGCTGTCACGACCTGCAAAGTTGAGTGTGAATCCACACTGTGAATGTGATCCGTCAATGTTTTCTACACACATCAGCTAAACCGGCTCACCCCCACGAGCTTTCTTGTTTTTTGTCATCGTTGTTGTTTGTTTATTCGTTTGTCTGTATTTGGCCTAGTTTAGCGGGTCTCTCAGGGCTTCGTTGGGGACGGGACAGATGTCTTTCCCTCTCAGGGCCACCAGGGGGCGACTCTGGGCTGAACTCTTCAGGGGGGAGAGAGAGAGAGAGGACGTGTTTGTTCTCTATCACTCTCCACCACATGCACTTCCCTTGCACACTTCCATTCTGATCTCAAAAGAAATCTAATCTATTATAATATAAATGATCATTTAATATCTCTTTCTATTTTTCCTGTATTTACTGACGTCCAGAGGACATTGTGATTACCAAAAGTTGCTCGGTGCAATAATATTAGTTGTTGTTTCATTATAAAGGCTTTATTTCAGACATCTGTCATGCAAAAAGAGTCATATTTCACCCAGAAATGATATAGATATACTGATATATACAGATACATGGATATTGCATAAAGAAAACAAAAGCTTTTTTAGAACCATTAAGATTTTTCAATTGCTTTGTTATTTCATGAGAGTTAAAGATATTTGACCCTTATTTAACTCTTGTTTGTGTAAGCTTCAAAAGTTTCCTCACTGTTTTCATTTCATTTTCTCCCCACAGAACATAAACAGGACATCTGAAAACACGTTTTCTCATTTTGAAGCTGTCATGTGCTAACGTTTTTGGTTATTGTTTGTTTATGTGGTTCAGCTTTTTGTCTGCACATTTTTGTTGGATTTTTGCTGTAATATAACCTTCTACACACAAAGACTTATTTAACTTTTATTCACAGTATTTTTTGATAGAGAGAATAAGATTTTTGTCTTTCCATTATGAGACAAATTCACAAAGAAAATTGTCAGAGTAAAAATGTTAATGGGACTAAAAATAGCTTCATTAGCTTAATACATTTTTGGGGTGAAATGTGACTTATTTCTTGATCTAAATGAATGTGGTCTTCTGGTTTAGTGCCGTCATATATTTGATGTTCTGAAGTGCTTTAAGAAGTTTGATTGACAGCTGCTGACTTTGACTCACATCGATAAGAGAAAGAAATACTTTCCCTCCTACTTTTGATTATATTTCCCATGATTCTCTGTCCACACAAGAGAAGAAGAGCATTTCACTGACCTCAATGCTGCATCAGATACCAAACACAGACAAATCAAGTAGAACGCTGTTCTTCTTAAACTGACGGACTTCCAAGATTTAATATCTTTTACTGTAATGTTCTTCTGCTGTATAAATGAGTTATTTGATACGTCGCAGGTTTATTGCAGTGCCTGTGCATGAGTCGCATTTTAAAGAAGCATTTGGGATTTTTGACTTTAGATCTTTACATGTTTATCTTGTACATGAATCTCGCTCCTGTAGGAGACGCTCGCATTAGCGCTCTGTTTACAAAAGCATCTGGATGCTGCGCGGGTGCCGTTTGGGGTTCCTTTAGTCTCCGTGGCCCTTTTCTTGGGCTCTTGCTGCACTCTTCAGTTTCATCAGAAAGATTGGGCTGGACTGTTTTGTGTGAGAAATGAAGATTTCTGTCTGTTTATTTTTACACCAGAGATTACTGCAAGCTGGAAAAAAGAAGTCTTTAGCAGTCCTGTGAAAGGAGTGTTTGAACTGGCTTTAACCTTTATAGAGTATTAAAGTCTAAACAATAAGCTGATTTTTTTTTTTTTTTTTAATGAAATTTTTATGAAGTAAACATCAAGTTTCTGTCAAATCAAAGTTGCAATACCTGCACCTGCCTCAGTAAGTGTTGGCATTACCGTGATGAATCACTGAGGTCTGGTACTCGAGAACACACAAGACTCTTTTATTTAAATACTTGAAGTGCAATCTTGCTCGTGTTTGGAGATTTTTGGTGGCGTGTAATGACCTCGAAACAAAGACTCTTGGAATGTTGGGATTATAGAGCCGGATTCAGAGACTCTCATCGGTGGTGAAAGTTCCCAGTATTGAATGTAACGTTTGTTTGTTTCGGATAAGAAGATTCACTGTTGCACAGAACTTGCACATACAGAGTTTTAAAAGAAAATGAATCACTATCTTGCAATAGAGAAACTTAAATACTGTGGTTATTTATTTTTTTGAGCGCTTTATCCTTAAATATTTAAAGAACTTATACTTACAAAGAAAAATATATTTACATCTTGTGCAAAATGTAAGGTTTCTGTGTGTTTGTGTGAGTGAGAGAGAGAGAGAGAGAGAGAGAGAGAGAGAGAGAGAGAGAGAGAGAGAGAGAATGTGTGTGTGTATGTGTGTGTGTGTGTGTGTGTGTGTGTGTATGTGTCTGTGTGTGTATGTGTGTGTATGTGTATGTGCGTGTTCACAGCTCACTCTTGCAGGGTAAATCTCATGAAAACATGATTAGGTCCTTTTACTACAAAATCAAAAGAAATGTTTTTCAAATGTGATTTTCATTAGATTTCTGTTACAGTATTTTCATTTATCATCTCACGTCATCTTATGTTTTATTAACACAACTTTTAAGTGAAACGTAACATGTTTTTAATTGCTGTTAGGTAAAATATGACCTGAAAGTGTCATGAGATTTAACTCCTTTATAATAATCTTTAGTTTACAGTTTACTTTAACAAAAGGTCAGACTGTACAGCAAAAAAAGCATAAGTAGTGTTCAGATGTTACTGTTATTTAAGACCTGAAGCTTGTTATTTACAGTAAGTTTGAATGCAGAATGTTTTCCTTCACGGGAATGATGTATATGTTATTTCAATGCATCATGTATGATGAGAAAGAAACCTGCTGTGTACCACATGCCTTGTGATTTAAAAGATGTATATATTGTGTCTTTTGCTTCTGTATAAAAGCTGATTATTTTTTATTAGTTTTATTTTCTATGAGGACTGTATATAAATCATGTACATATGCCTGCAAATATAGAAGAATGACACTGTACTGAATGCACCTTTAAAGAATTGAAACCAAGTACTTTAGTCTGGCGTCTTTATCTTGTTTTTGACCTGAAAGCTGAACTGACCACAGAGAACGTGTGTTTACAGTAAAATAAGTTTTGGGCCTTCCATAAAACATATCAAGTTTTTCAAGTTTAAGTCATTTATTTACACTTAATTATTAACAGCATCACTCTTGGATATGTTTATGCAGAAATAACTAATCTGTGATATATCACAAGGGATGTGATTTAATAATGAATATAACATGATATTATTCTTTTCTTATGTATAATATATTGTTGATGCACATTGATGTCATACAGTTTACCATGACTCATTATCTCTATGATGTTTAATGTTAATGATCTGCTGGTCAGAGAAAAAGCTTAAAGTAACCGAACGTGATTATAATCTCCATTGCCATCATTAATATCCATGTGTTTGAAATGGAGATAAAATAATATATTACAGTTTACATAAACAATCTCAAGTCAAAATCGACTCCATTATAAATACTGACTAAACACTATATTATATTTTACAGTGTAATCATTTGCTTATTTCTATAACAAAAGTCGCAAAGTTAACCAAGATCTTATTGACCGCTGAATCATGAGTCAACATCGACGCCATATTGGACAGGGCAAGACCTGTTCATGATTAAATAAGTGCACTTATTTATAATCTCGAAAGTTAAAAAAAATTGCTTATTATTCTTGTTAATATGTCCCTAATGTAATGTAGTTTTCTATTTGTTGTTAACGTTTGTTGTACTGCACGAATATCATAAATCAGTTTCTCATGAGCTGCTTCAGACAAACTCTTATCATGATAACAACCTTTCAGCAAAACATCAAACCTCTTCCTGTATTTGTCTTGTTCAGTATTCGTTTTCATTGTCGGTCAAATTGATTTCTTGATGACTGTAGGTAGAGAATGAAAATGTATTGCAATGTTTTACATGACAATGTTTTATTGACATCTATAGAGATATTTGATCAGACAGTGACCTCTGCTGGTGAGTACTGTCACTGCTTTAACTGTTAAATGATCTGTGAAATAATAACATGAATCAGTCTCAGGTAAACTGTGTTTCTGTTTTCTTTCACACAGCTCCTGAACAATGAAGTTTACAGCTGGATAAAAATCACCTGTACATTCATACAGCTGTATATGTCTGTGGAGCTGGAGTCTCACCTGATGATGGGAGATGGATGAAGCTGATGATGGATGATGATGTCAGAGGTCGTGGGCTTTTCAGAGAGATTCGTGGCCGTTTGATAAATCACCAGGAATCCGCTTCATCTCAGGGCCATTTTAAGAAACGGGGAATCTTTATTAACTTTTGCGGATGTCGTAGGCTGATAATGAACAAATCAATTATTCATCTTTTTTGTAATTTTAATTCTTCCGCTGATAAATGAGTCTATAATCTTGTTCATTAATTTATTTTATTTTCTGGACAGGTCTAGGATGGTCCTGTCAGTTTTGTGACTGACAGCTACATGTCTGATGATGATTTCCTTTAGAAAAAATAAAACTCTCATACAGTTTGACTGCCACAAAACAGTTACGAGATGTCATCTTAAAATGATCAGTTAATAAAACTCATTAATCATTAGCAAACTAGTTGAATTATCATTGATCAGAGAACACAGACACAGACAGCTCAGATGAACTTATTATCTGTTAGTGTTTGTCTGTTCATTCATCTATCGTGTATCTCTCTCTCTCTCTCTCTCTCTCTCTCTCTCTCTCTCTCTCTCTCTCTCTGTGTCTCTCTCTCTCTCTCTCTCTCTCTCTCTCTCTCTCTCTCTCTCTCTCTCTCTCTGTCTGCCCTCTCTCTCTCTCTCTCTCTCTCTCTCTCTCTCTCTCTCTCTCTCTCTCTCTCTCTGATGGGATTTTCTCTCTCTCTCTCTCTCTCTCTCTCTCTCTCTCTCTCTCTGTCTCTCTGATCTCTCTCTCTCTCTCTCTCTCTCTCTCTCTCTCTCTCTCTCTCTGTAACTCGTCCAAGTGTATTAGGGCTTTGAATCTGACAGGCCGGTCATTTTCAGATTTGTGATTCCTGACAGTCGTTATAGCTGGAGGTTTTTTATTATTTTTCCCTCTGTATTCCAATTAGCAAACAGCTGAAATATACTCACCATGGCAACAAAGTCAGCATGCCTTATCTTTGATATCAGCCTGTCCCACAGGAGAGCAGCTTTATCACCCGCTGCTAAAATGAGCACTTTAAGTGTGTTTGATTCTCTCTCTCTCTCTCCCTCTCTCTCTCTCTCTCTCTCTCGTCCAAGTGTATTAGTGCTTTGAATCTGACAGGCCGGTCACAATTGTGAATGTTTGGAGCACAAACCCTTATTAAATATTTACTATAAAAATAAAAGCTTACACAGATGCAAAACAGAGCTTGTGAATATCATCAGTTACAAATAATTTAGTATCAGAAACGGAATAAGGAACATCATCAACATTAAGCTCTGAATGCTTTTGTAAGCATTTGTAATTTCATGACTCAAAGCATCTTCAGTGTCAGTCAGAGACACATTTTTAATGTGCTTTCTCATATTAATATCAGGTTTGAATATCAATCCTTCAGGTGACTTGAGAGTGTTGATGACGGGTGTAAACAGGTCCATATAAACTGACCATATAGATTCTGTGATTGGAGAAAGAGAAGAACACATTCAGGATGAGCGTTTCTCTCGGGTATAGAAGTCTTTGATTAACCTTTCATGTGTAAAGGACGGATTGATCCGTTTCTGTTCTTGACCTCTGTTAAGTGTTTAATGTTCAGTCAGTCATTAAAGGCTTTAAATCTAACACTATTGACCACTGACACACGTGAAGCTTCTTTATGAACTGTGTGCTTTGTAAACATCAACCAATTACCAGAACCAAACTCCACCTGATGCTAATGAAGTCTCTAATCTCATTAGAGAGAGAGAGAGAGAGAGAGAGAGAGAGAGAGAGAGAGAGAGAGAGAGAGAGAGAGAGAGAGAGAGAGATCCATCTCATCTGTATGTCATCTGCTGATCCAGCTCTTATAGATAGAGAAATATGTGACTCATTGATTTCATCCTGCTCTCTCTCTCTCTGATGTTCACAGTATGAGTTATGATGACCTTTAACCTCTACACAATATTAATGATCATTTCTCAGACATTATAGCTATAAAGCAAACGGGCAGACATGACGACAGCGCAGGTGAGATCAGTTTAATTCTCTCTCAGGTCGAGTTCAAACTGTTCATCTGAATTCATCTGCCTGTGTTCTGCGTTTCTTTCTGGTGTGTGTGAATGAATGAGCAGATTATTCATCCTGACAGGATTAGTTATAAACCACCGAGCATTAGTGTGATGTGCTTCTAGATATTAAATGTACAGTCAGATGATGTTCTGCTGATGGATGATATCAGCTGGTCAAGGTGATTCACAAAACTGCTGCTGTTTACAATAACACCAGATACACATTATAGTTTATACAGAACATCAGATGGAAATCAGTTCACAGTTACTGTTTGTTTTGATCACGAGTTCTCGCTGTCGCAACAGAATTTCACATATATCTGAGATGATTAGGTTGAGAAGGTTGTTCATTCATAGTACAGTTATGTTTCATTTAGGTTTTAGATGTGATTTTATTAAAAAATAAAAACAGACATTCAGAAAACAATGAGAGATATGAAATTGTTGGCATTTAGGAAATGTTATGAAATTAACATGGATAACACAGATTGGATGGATGAGAAGTTTTTGGAGATATTGAGATCTCTGAACTCTTTTCCTAGATAAATATCTAAGAAACTAAAGAAACATGAGTTTTAGCTGAAGGCTGTGGTGATGAAAGGGTTAAAGACATTAAACAGAAGTCTTCTGTCACTGTAATGAAATAATTAACATCCACCGTGAGCATCTAGTTTCCTCTGGATGTTTTCCAGAACTCTCTCTAATCACATTTATCACATTGATTGTTAAATTCAATTATTATTGTCTGTTTTTATAATTCAGTTGAGGTTTGACAGACTGACAGCTTAGAGAAAGATCAATGGTGAGGATCTGTGTGCCGTATAACAGACCTGATATCATTTCAGTGGAGATGAGAATCATCATCAGCAGAATCACATTTATCCTCCAGACCTCATGACTCTGAAGTGTTAAATGTTTTATGAATGAGAAAATCGTGGGGAAGATCTCAGAGTATAATGAAATGTGCTGAATCTCTTACATTCTGCTCTCCAGCAACAGTAGAATTCTCTTTTCTCTCTTTGTTTTATGTTTCTTTCTCATAAGAAGAATCTGGAGAATATGTGAGCGCTCGCCCACTAAAATGCTCAAGCGTTTTTCTGCCAAAAGAGCATCAAGTCGCTTTGATATTCTTCTTCTTCTCTCTCATTTGTTTCACATTCTGTCTCAGAAGAGCATCAGCATCATTCCACAAACGATCATTATTTAAGGATGATGGGTTTGTAATGTTCCAGGCTGCAGGAGCGTCAGGTTTTATCTCAGGCGTAGACTCGATCGATCCATCATTCTGGAAAATGTTATGATCAATAACTGTAACATCATCTGACCGACCTGATCATGTGATTGGTTGTGAATAAGAGTGCTATCCTCAAACTGAATCTTATACATGTACACTTACAACAGCTTTATTTAGATAATGCTTCACATTTTAATATGTGTCACAAACATCTCATGACGTGTTCTGAAAGTGAAACCAAAGCTTGAATTATTTGCATTCTCAGATTGATTTTCAGAGCAGGAACAGCAGGAGTCTAATGAGTGTTTCTGTCACTGACAGCACTGTTAAATGTGTCGCAGAGAGATTAACTTATAATGGGAAAAAGATGTGTAATTGTGCCATCCAGCCGCTCTAATTGCCACACGAGCACAAGACTATTTTCTTCTCTTTATAATGAAGCGGGTTTGGTTTTTTTAACATCTTTATTTAACGGTATGAACACAGGAGATGTCTGGAGGTCTCCAGGAAACAGATGGAGAGAGAGTAAGACATGTTTTCCACAAAGAATTAATATCAAAACTCTTCAAAACACTAAACATGAATGTGTTCTATAGACAGAGATGATGCTCATCTACACCTGAACAACAATGAAAATCAATAGTTTATCATTTTATCAGATCATCACAGGACAAGACCCATCAGAGACTCTTTCTGAGTTTTTAAAGTCTCTTAAGTAAAGATAAATAATACATTAGGCCCAATGTTTTTAATTCAACACAATACATTTGCCCAAATTGAATTATTAATAAGAATGAAGATGACCTCATGTTCTCTTCTTCAGTCACTTTATTCTATACTTTAGATCCTCCCAAACCTTGTCCATTTTTAAATCCTCCTTGAAAACGTACCTTTTCTCAGTGGCCTTCAGTATTCCTTGATTCATCAGCTTTTCATATTTTCCATTCAAGTTTTTATTCCTCATTTCTATCATATTTTACTGTCTTTTTATTGACTGTTTTCTTCTGCTTTTGTAAAGCACTTTGGTCAACAGCAGTTGTTTTTAAATGTGCTATATAAATAAACTTGTATTTATTCTATGTGGACAATATGAATTTGTCATGTGGAAAACACACATGAAGCGTTTGGTTTTGGAACACGTGGATTTCACGTGATCACGCAGGATTTTACATGAGATTTAGAAGAAAGTGATCACATTTTTTGCATGTGAATTTCAAGTGGTTCTCCTGTAAGGGATGTACATATTCACAGTTATAATTCACCGTATCACTAACATTATTTTTGCACTGTGTAGTATGTGAACTATTCACATAGAAGTATTATGAAGTATTATATGACGAAAGTGCATTACTGCATGCCTGTACTTTGTTAAACTATACTGTATATACTGTAACGTTTGCACTAGATTTCTGTTCTGAACCTTCTTTTATTTTCCAGCACTTTCATTGATATATGGAATATTCCAGCAGATCAGCATGACCTTTTAAATCAGATGAGAACTGTGGAGGATTATTGTAAATGATCAGAATAATTCAGAGGTCAAAGCAGGTCAGAAGATGTCTTGAACATTTCAATCACATCAAATCACAGGACGATGAGACCGCATACATTATATGAAAACGGAAATATATGCAGATGATTTTATTGCAGATGGAGAAGAACCACATCTAACATCTCTAGAGGATTGTAATCAGCATTAATTCACTCAGAGCAGGTCTGAGATCAGCGTGAGGCTCCACATAAACAATATCATATGAAATATATTGTATTTAGACAGTAATGTGATGTGAAAGATACTGGCTGTGTC
The DNA here is from genome assembly GCA_019155185.1 of Beaufortia kweichowensis. Classification (NCBI taxonomy): domain Eukaryota; kingdom Metazoa; phylum Chordata; class Actinopteri; order Cypriniformes; family Gastromyzontidae; genus Beaufortia; species Beaufortia kweichowensis. The sequence goes on along the minus strand of CM032809.1, from coordinate 478,702 downwards.
TGTAATGGAATATTAGATTCTCTATCTACATCTGCAGATACAGTACAGATGGAAACTTAAGTCTCCAAAAATTGACTTGAGACTTGAGACAAATGTAATGCACACAGTCAGATATTCAATACATGTATTATTGTACAGAATTATAAGCAGTAGAGACACATCTGATGAAGAGATTGATGCTGGTGTGTGTTTTATTGAAGGTAATGAGGCTAATTTGCCGTCAATGAACGTTAAATTACACACATACACATCTCGTGAGCGACCGTCTCTTTTTTACACACCTGCTTACTGTCTGCAAAATAATAAGTCACTTAGTATGCAAATGAGCGTCACAAAGCGTGACCTTTCTAAATGACTTGTTTCAAATCGGCCTCTCGGCAAACCAATAATGTGTTTGTTTGCATTTCTTTTGTTCTGAATGTTTGTTTGTCAAATGCAACGTATCATCCACACAGAATAAAGAAAGTTCTCTAAATGACACGTTACAGCCCATAATACAGCAGCTGCAGTGTATCACACACAAACCCACTGAAATATAGCTATCAAAATAAAGACATACAATATAAAGAGTCTTTGGCTGTCAGCGTATGTGAATGACCGACTTCAGTTCACTTGTCTTGTGATGGATGTTTTTCATGAGTTTGATTATCTTTAGACTGAATAACTGACAGAAGTGACTGACGTTTAACAAATGAACAGCTTTCATTAGAGGCGGACGGTGTTTGTTAAAGACGGCGCAGATGATTTCTGCTTCTCTACAGTCGGCTGACATTGAAGTCTATCAGATCTGCTGCTTTTTATTGAAAACATTAAACAGCTGTGTGTAAATAATGTGACATTAATCTGATGTTCAATACAGGATCTCAGGATCATGTTAAAGGATAAAAAGGGATTGATCAGGGTTTAAAACTGTGACCTTTACTGTGATTAACACCAAATTTACACCCAATATAAAGACAATTCTGGTACATTACCATATTAATGTACAGGTAGATACCATTATATTAAATCTATAGTATTTAATTACACATTCATGTAGCATGACATTTATTTATATGTACAGTATATTTATAGCTCACATTTATATGAGCTTTTATGTGATATATTAAAGATTTTAAAATAATATTAGAGTAATATTATAATTATATTTCATATATTTGTATGTTTTTCTTATAGAGAAAACTGTCTGGTTCACCTGCAGGGCTGGAGTTACCCCGGTAACACGGGCGCGCGCGAGTGAGCGCGCCACCGACAGCTCCACGGAAGTCATGTTCATACAGAGAATCGGTTCGTTCGGATCGCTTGACCGATTCAAACACGCAATTCATATTTTTTCTCAGTTATGACTGAAAATCGCCATTTCACGTGTGACTTCTGTAGTTACGCTGTTTCTTCCCTCCCTTTACTTTATATATCTCACATTAATATATAATATTGTTTTAATTCAATCATATTAATCACATTAATAGAGTATTAATGGCTCTTAATTTTGTATGCCTAAAGTTGTCTTCACACCACATATTTACTCAATTCAAAGGTACTTTATTGGCATGACTGTGGAAGCTTACAATGCCAAAGCATTTTACATAAAACAGCAAACAAACAAAACAATAACACAATAATAACAAACAATAAAGGAATTAAAATAAGGAATTAAAATAAGATGCTATAAGGTGGATTATTTACTATATTTACATATTTATCCTGGAAGCGACACGCAAATGATTCACAAACCGTTCGGTTCAAAACGAATCGACTCGCGATTCAGAGATCCGATCGAACCCCTCCCAGTCACTCCCGCGAACATCAGACAACAACCAGCTGATGTGAGAGTGTTTGTGAGACATGAGGAGATCTGTGAGGATGTTAAACATCACGAATGTGAAGATTCATGAGTGTTTGTGTCGCAGGTGAGAGAAAAACACGCACACGCATGTCGCCTGTTGCACACACACACGCGCGCGCGCGTGCATTAATATGTGTCGTGTGTCTGTGTATCTGTGTGTGTGTGTGTGTGTGCGCGTGCATGTTGCATGTAGAGCTGAACATGATGTTATATGTGCACGCAGAATAAAATCAGATGATTTTTCATGCTGTTGCATTCGTTTCATATCATCTGCTTTTTTCTGAATATGATCTGACATCATTGATGGTTTTATTGTGCAGTTTGTGGTGTTTGTGGCTAATGTTAAATCTGATCTGATGAAACACAAACATGTGTCATGTGTTGAGATTGTGTTGAGATTGTGTTGGGTGTGGAAACATCATCTGTCATGTAGAAAAACACTCTCCGATGGTTTACAAGTCAAACAAAAGTCATTTATAATGTCTATATATATGATAATCATGTATAATTGAGTTATTGTTGATGTCATATAATTCTTTTAAACCTGCATTTGACTCTTTACTATGTGTAACATCTGCCCTAAAATAAATCCAAAAGAAAATCAAATGCATTTTTTAATCTGATATTGAATAATAAATCTTTTTCAGACGGCGTGTTAAAATCACTTACAGATTGAAAAGCTTTTTGTAAATGAATGAATCTGAGCATGAAAGTAACGGCATAATCTTCAGATTATTAAATGTAAAATATTATAATGACTGTAACTGCTTTATATCTTTCTTAAAAATATGAACTCGGTCTACGACTGATAATTTGGACAAATGTACATTAATATCAAAACCGTGATCGCCCTGCTGTACATTTATCTCTCCATCAATTATTTCCCTTTTGAAAAATGCTAAAATTGGTTTACCACAAATCATAAGATATAGAATATCAAATATTTATTTTTCTATTAAATAAATGATCTAAAATGTAATTTTTATATATTATCTTTTGTGGTGTTCATCAAATCTTGTAATGTCAACATCATCTGTAATTAGTAAGTCGCTTTGAATAAAAGTGTCAGCTAAATCTAATTAAATCTGCAAAAAATCCTATTCTTTATATTTTGTCATTTGTTTTTAAAATACATTTAGTGGAGATGTATTCGCTTTAAATAGAAGTATTTTTGTACACCACTGACAGTTTTTCACTGTACAAGATATTTATACTTCTGCAAGATTATCCAGAATTCTGTCTTGAGTTTCAGGAAGTTGTTTGTGGTTGTGACTTATGTTTTCTTGCTGTCTGGTCAGTAATACAGTCACAGAGACTTGTGTCATCATATAAAATATCCCATGAGGTGTATGAACTAACATTACATCAGCTGATGATTCTCCATATCATCAGGAGCCTCAGGCCAGAGAGAGAGAGAGAGAGAGAGAGAGAGAGAGAGAGAGAGAGAGAGAGAGAGAGAGAGAAAGAGAGATTGAGAGAGAGAGAGAGAGAGAGAGAGAGAGAGAGACAGAGAGAAAGCAGAGTGAGATGTAGAGAGAGAGAGAGAGAGAGAGTCTGCAGAGAGAGAGAGAGAGAGAGAGAGAGAGAGAGAGAGAGAGAGAGAGAGAGAGAGAGAGAGAGAGGGTGACATGTACTGTCTCAATACTGTCTGCATTGGGGGGGGGGTTTGCGTGTTAAAATCACACTGGTGAGATGACTGTGTGTGTGTTATATTGAGTGTGTTCAGATATGTGCAGGTGACTGTGTGTGTCAGTCAAAGAGAATTCCACACGCTTGTGTCTTTCCAGTTATTTACATAAAGCCATGACTGATGTCACGCATGTGTTAATTATACTCCTCCAGCCGTGACCTGAACACATCCTGATATACAGCACCAGTCAAACGTTTGAAAACACAAACTCACTGTTGATTAGATGTTTTTTCTTCATTGTAGAACAGCAGTAAACTCATGAAATAACACAACAATAACTGTGTGAATGATGTTGTGATTAAAAGCATCTCAAATAAATGAACACTATGTTTTATTTGATCATCTTCAGTCACAATTTGTGTAGAATTTATAAAATCATCCTCTTGACATTTAATCATTCAGATTCTTAAGATCTCAAACTGAGAAGCTTTTTAAACAGAACTGAAGACATTTCTATCCATCCTGAACTTATTGATTGATTTTTATTCATTATTTGATTCAAGTATTACAAAAATACTTTTTCAATAAGATTCTAGTTTTATAATTTGATAGTGAAGATCATAAGAAACATTTTTGTCTGTTGTGTCTAAACGTTTGACTGCAGCTGTATATGTGTAGGTCACAAGTATGTCTCAAGTTTAAATTGAATGTGTGTTATTTGTTTTCTGAGTTAACCGTAAGCTGATGTTTGTGTTTTCACTTTGAATGTAAAACACTGTGTTTCCATCTCTGTGTCCTCTTCCTCTACAGGTTTAAACACACGATGAGCGATCGCCTCTTTCTCCCGTGGTGACGCCGCACTCCCGTTATGGGGCTCCGGTGAACGGCCCGGGTGTCGGCTGGCCGCCGGCAGGAGCATGTTGAGCGTCCGTCAGCATGACGCCGTTGGACCTGTGGCTTTCGCGTTCCATCCCCATGTGTCTTCTGCTGAACAGTCTGGTTCTGATGGCCCTCTGCCTCCCGTCTGCCAGCACCTGTCCCAAAGGCTGTACCTGCCAGCGCTCCGAGAGCCCTCCGCACGGCCTCAACGTCACCTGTAGCATGTCCCGCCTGAAGGAGATCCCGCCCGACGTCCCTCCGGACACCCAACTGCTGCAGCTGGACAGAAATCACATATCCCTGGTGCCCGATCGCATATTTAACGGCTTGCGGATGCTTCGGAGGCTTAATCTATCTCACAATACCGTGGACACCCTCGGGGAGGGGGCGTTTGTGGGTTTGGAGAACACTCTGGAAGTCCTGGACCTGTCTCACAACCGCATCTCCAGCGTGCACAAGGACGCATTTGCGCGTCTGAAGGCGCGTGTGATCGTGGATAATAACCCGTGGCACTGTGATTGCGCTCTGCAGCAGGCGCTGGGCGGCATGGCGCACAACCACGAGGCCGTCCCGCGCGTCTTCTGCAGCAGCTCGGAGCTTAAGGACCATCAGGGCCAGCCGTTCCTGGCCGTGGATGCCGACCTGTGCAACCTGGCCAAGAGGACCACCGACTACGCCATGTTAGTGACTATGTTCGGCTGGTTCGCTATGGTCATCTCGTACGTGGTGTACTACGTACGGCAGAACCAGGAAGATGCGCGGCGACACCTCGAGTACCTGAAATCTCTTCCCAGCAAACCCAAGAAACCAGACGAACCGGAAGACGTCAGTACGGTCGTGTAAGGAGAGGAGAAAGCCGTGAGACTTTTCGCTGTCCGCCGACACGCTCGGTGTGGTTTAACGTAGTAAATCTGTCTTCTCTTTTCTTGTTTCTGACTATGTATGTAAAAGAGTTTGTGATACACTTCCAGCCCCGCGTTCTTATACGAGAGAGTCTTTCGATTGTGACGTTTACGTGACCGCTGTTGGCGTATTACTTCACGTGGTACGTCGGAGCAGTTAGACGCATCATTCGTGACCGCTACAGGTATTTTGAGAACTTAAATCTCAGGTGTTTATGTCGATAGACTCCAACGATTTGTAAAAACCCTACAAATGTTTTGTAAGGCAAACGATAATCCAGGCATCTAGTCAAAAATGACAAATCATTTTACAACCTTTAAAACAAAAGTGACGCACCCTTTATTAGCCGGACGCCGTTGAATAAAGCGCTACGTCTCTTCCAGCGTTCTTAAACTATTATTGTGATCCCGTGTGTGTGTGTGTGTTTTTATATGAGTTGATTAATCTTTGTTAAATTGTGACAGTAGTGCACAACAGTGCCGGTGTTGTGCGTGTCACGTGATGTTTGGAACAGGATTGTAGTGGAATCCTCCATCCAAGTCTTTTGTCGGTAACGTTAGATCTCTGTAGATGTCGTATCTCACCGTGCGTGAAGAGGATCGTGTTAGTCAGCCGATGACGGATGTGTTTTAGTTGAGGAATGATCATTACATAAAACCATTTCACCTCAGAAAGTAAAGCTCTTGGTCAGCGTCTGGATCAGAAGGTCAGATGTGTACAGTAATGTACCAGAGCACTCATGAGAGATTCTCCAGATCAGCTGGAAAGCCCTGGACACATGGAGAGATGATATGATATGACTGCATGATTGTTTCTTTCATTATATTACTAACATGCTCCTTTAATGTACTTCAGAGAAATATCAGCGTTTTTTTATGGTGCCATTATTTGCATGTGACATTACCAAAAAACATGGTATTGCATATTCATGTAAACACAGTCATCATAGTTCTTGTCATGTATAAACACTGATGTAACTATTTATTCAAGATGAAGCAAAACAGATGGATCATTAATCAGATTACTGTCCTGATGGTGCATATGCAAAATCTCATGAGATTAACATTATACCATCTTTAAAGAACTGTAATGAAGCATCGGTTATTTTGTCTTCAAGAACATATAATCACAAACTATACAGAATCATTAGAAGATCATTAAAGTGTCATCAGTGTAGATAAAGAGCTTGTGGTTTGCGTAGGAAACGTTCAGAAATCCCTTTAAAGATTGGTGTTTGAATGTATTAATCTAGTCCGTTGCCTTGTCTAACTGCAGTTGTGTTGTGCCGTTTCTAATGCAGATTCACAGTCGAGCATGCTGTAGCCAAGGACACGTGGAGAGATTTTCTAAGTGCCTGAAATACTCCTCTATATAAACTCTCTCATACTTCCAGTTACTCATCACTTTATTTCAACATGTTATTTAGTCTTGCCGATCTGAAACGGGTCTGTCTTTACTGCACAGTTGAAGTTTGTGATGATATAAAGTCTTTGACGTGTTTGTCGTCTTCAATCCCAGTCACATGATTCGACAGTGTTGCAGACGCGTCACAGACGGAATAGAAAGATTCAACCCTTATGATGATTAATCATAGTATTAATACAAATCAAACCAGTGTGTACTGTGTTTTTAACACGGTAATCATAGTTTCACCGTGGTATTTGTTGGGTTAAATGAACCTGACTCAACCGTGAGTTAAAACACTAAAACTACAGGATCATTTATACCCACTGATTGGGTTTGTCTCTTTTTAACTCAATGTGGTTACAATAGTAAAACTTAAATCAGAGAACTCAAAGAAAAGAGGTGACATTTAGTTTAAAGTGGTAAATGAGCAAAGATTCAGTCTAGATCATGTGATAATGATAATGGATGACTGTGTTTTAGAAGGACAGGATAAATGAGGTCAAAGGTGAAAGTGTTGGTCTCATACATCATGTGACAGGGATGGACAGTACACGTCTCTCTTCCTGTATTATTTCTGTTTGTTTGGTTAACATCAAACTGTCTTCTGTTATTAACCTGAAGGGCGATCAACGGTACATGACATTGTAAACGCATGATGTAGAGAAAGTGAAATAAAAGATTCTTTCAGTCTGTTCCTGTTTCATCTTCTTTTAAAGCACAGTAATCTGTTTATAGAGCTCATGTCTGTCGGGACGATCACTCGCTGATGTGTGTGCGTTATTAAACATTTGATTTAAATACACCAAAAAAGACCAAAATAGCATCAAATCCAGAATAAAACACAAGCGTCTCTTTTAGGGAATAATCCGCCTCTGTAGTGACAAATTTGCATCCAGTGGCAATTTTCTGGCTCGGAGATGAAAACTGGAGATTCATGAATAAAACAAGAGCAGAATTCTGACAAGAGGCCAAAACTGAAGAGACTGAGATGAAAACAAAAGCATTTAAAGAGAGGCGAGATGAGGCTCGTGATGGTGACATCTCTGACACGGACAGCTGTTGGTCTTCTCTGATGAAGTGTGGACACACATTACTGCCTCTCAAATGGCTTCACAGAATAGATCTATTTTTGAGATGGTTTTAATTCACGGTCAGCTGCTAAATGTGAGATTTCTGTGAGACACGGACGAGATAAACAATTACATCTGTCTGAGAAGCAGAAATGTATTTGTGATGTGATGATAATATCTGCTGTAATCTCTGATCTGAATCTCACATCTCATCATGTCTGAATGTCATTACGTTAGATAAACACATATTACAGCAAGTGTCGTGTGCAAAAACTCAAAAACTCTGTTTGTGTCAGTGAAACTGATCATTAAATGACTATAGATGTGTTTTATAAATGCCTTTAAATCTGATGTTTGAAGCGAATGCTGATGCTGTCATTAAGATAAATGACACTTTTATATTGTTGATGTTTTTTTATTTAATGCAATGACATTAATACATTTTAAGTGTTTGGGGTCACTGTACTCGTTTCATTTATTGAGAAAGTAAAACCTGAAATAAACCCTAGACTATATCTTCATAATTATGTGACTTTTAAGAAGAAAACATTCATGTACAAATTCATAGAAAACAACTCTTGATTCTTTCCGTGAAATGATGTTTCATTTCTAAATTGCTTTCTAAATTATAAGTTTGCATATTTAGAGAGTTATTTCATATTTCAGGATGAAATGAGCTTTTGACCTTGTGTTATTCTAATCTAAACTTAACAATAACATTTCAGTCAGTCAGAAAGAAAAGCGTCAGACACTTCAGAGTTTAAAATAACCTTGAGAGAAGATCATGTGTTTGAAGTGACAGAAACATCTACAAGCATTTCAGCTATTACAAACAGTGAGATGGAAATAGAAAGACTAAACTGGATTCATGGTAGGACAGTATTTAAACCAGAGGATTTATTTCTGTTAATGTATTTTGAAGCTGATCGGTGGATGTATTGCTGTTTGAGAAACAACAGAAATAAAGTGTTTCAGTGGCTTTGAGTTGATCTTATATGATATATAGAAATATCCTCCTGATATCTGACAGCAGTAGATGAATATCTGCTTTGATGGCACATCATGTAGTGTTTGTATTACGAACAGGTTTGGACACGTTCACTTTTCATTATTTTCCTGTGAAGTTTAAAATCACAGATGTGTCTGTAGTCAGAGTCCCTGTGGATTCTGGAATTATATTTGCCTGTTCTATAAATATCACAAACAGCCAGAGAGACCATCACGTGCTGTTTTATCATAGAAAACAACCATTATTGATCTTAACTGGCCATGTACGATAAATCATACCAGATGTAAATGTATTGAAGTCATATAGTAAATACTTAATTTAAGAGAAGAAAGAGACTTAAGCAGAAGTCTAAACTTCATCTCTTTTTAATGTCGTCTAATAATGGACATATTGGTGTGGAATAAGATCAGTTTCCTGTGATTCTTTAAGTTTGATTAGGTTTAAATAAACCAGAAAGATTCATGCTGAAGCTTTGACAACACATTAACAACAGAATCCAATTGAGAAAGCTCATGGAGATCATCATCATCACACAGAGAGATGAAGATTTATCCTCTTATTACACGATTAATGTAATGAGCGTCTCGCTCCGGCACTGATTCATTCATTTCTCAAATGATGTCTGATGAAAAACACATCCTCATTCTCATGCAAAACATCCACTGATGAGAAAACACTTTCCAATTAAAATCTGTTTCAGCCAAAACGAAAAAAAACTAAGAAGGTTTTAGGAAGAAATAATGAAGAGAAGGTGTAATTTTCACTGGCAGTCGGATGTTTCATGAAAATAGTTTCTTCTACAGAGAAATTCACCCAAAGATAGTAATTTACTTTGTTTTAACTCCAGAATGTGGATGTGTTTGTACTTTTATTTTAGAAAATGTGTTCAAATTTAATTCAAATTTTAACAAATGTTTGGCTGAAATGATGCTTTCTCTTTTTAACTCATGATACAAATCCATGAATATTAAGATATGTCAAATAATATTTAAGTGTAAAATTCTACCAAGTGAATGTGGCTGTTTTGTTCTTCCCACTACGTTACGTAAGATTCACCTTTCAGTGGGTGTAAGTTTAACTCCACACACCGGAATAGAGTTTTACACACCTACATCCACCCTCCACCTCCATCCACATAAAACAAAACACCAGACAACCTATTCATTATCTCTTACATACTGAAAACATGCAGCTGTCAGTTACAAGATTGTTAACTTTCATCTGTCAGAGCATTTATGTTGAGCTGTGAATGAGCAGGATAGTGTCTGTACTCCTCTGTGTATCTCATCAACTGTTTGTTTCTTAAAATCACAATACATTAATCCTGTTTAAAGAATGATGACGTGGTTGTTTGTGAGTGTGTTTTTGGGATGGAACAGCTAAATCTGAACACACAGAGGTTGTGTGAGTCGTCCATGGCAACACACGTGTGATACAGCACTGCTATACAACACAATCTGTGAATCTCATGAGGTTTAATGCGCTTAAAAATCTCCTGTGCTTTCTCAGAAATGATAAACTTGAGATTGTAACATTTAGCAAAACCTCTGAAGTGTTTTGATGAAGCACGTTTAAACACATGCACACACACACACACACACACACACACACACACACACACACACACACACACACACACACACACACACACACACACACACACACGCACACACACACACACACACACACACACACACACACACACACACACACACACACACAGACACACACACACACACACACACACACACACACAGACACACACACACACACACACACACACACACACACACACACACACACACGCACGCACACACACACACACACACACACACACACACACACACACGCACACACACACACACACACACACACACACATCAGACACACACACACACAAGACACACACGACGCACACACACACACACACACACACACACACACACACACACAGACGCACAGCACACACACACACACACACACACACACACACACACACACACACACACAGACACACACACACAGACACACACACACACACACACACACACACACACACACACTGGAGAGAGTATTTTAAGTCATTTTAAGCTAAATCAAGACTTTGTTATTATATCAGTGATTCTATTTGAATCAGTTTCTCTTTGTGTTCTTCATGAGATTCATTGTTTTTGACTCCTCTGAGTTGTATATTTGTGTGTTTGTGTTGTTTACTCAAACGCAGCACGTCTGAATATGTCTGTTTATAGCAAGCAAACATGCCACTTGGCAGCGTCTGTCTGCTCATCTCTGTGTGTTTTCTGAGATCTCTCACTGCTCTCCTCATTTAGAGATCTTTTCTTTGGCTTGTACAGAAGTTGAGGTGTGAGAATGTTCAAGTGATGAAACACTTTCTGTTTCTCCTCATGCTCTGCATGTGTTTCCATCTGAACTGATGAAAAACAGCATGAGAAATGTCAAAGCTGGACGTGATACTGCAAAATACAGAACAAAAAAACATAACGACCATCATTTGGTTCTGTGTGGTTGTCAGGGTATTTCTGTGTAATTGTTAAGCTATTTTCAGTGCTGTTATTGTCCTTCAGTACAAGTCTATTCCTAAGCAGAACTTAAGGTGTTTTCAAAGACTCTGGAGTAACCTGCAGTGAATAAGATGATGTGTTTATAAAGTAAAGTAATGTAAAATCTTTGGTTTGATTTCTCCAGGGTCACTGCAGATCTGTCACATTATCTGTATAAACTCTGCCAGCGGCTCGGCCACGTGGAGTTACATCATTATTATATTTCTCTATTATTTTGTATAGCTTCTCTTCATCATACAGTAAGTCAGTCATTAGAGTTTTGGGCTTTCTTTATGTAAATGAAGTGATTGTAGTTGGTTGTGAAATGCTTTTGTTCTAGAGAAGCTCTTTTTCAGTTTCTGGCACACAACAGAGGTTCACACACAAATTCAGCATCTTTCTTTCCAACTGTTAAAGACGTCTTCTGCTAATTAATTTCCGCAGACGCGGGACTGAACGGCTCATTGAGGGTGGATTTGGCCGTTGAGTTTATGTTTGTTTCATTATGTTATATGAGGGGAGAGAGCCGGCGCTGAATGAATGCCAGAACTGTTCTTCATGAGATGATGCTTTGTCAAATGGATTTTATAGAGGAAGAATTAGAAACCCCAACGAAATATATTTACTTTTACAAAATAAAACCTGAAAAATAGCCCATCCATCTGTTTTTCCATCAGTTTTTATCTGGCTTGTGGTATCTTCACCAAAGAAAAATACATTCTGATGAGAATTGAGGTTTAAAAAAAGACTGTATGTGTCTGTATGTGATAATAAAAAGCTCACAGGAATCAATAGGACATCAGGGTGTTTTTCTCACCCGACTCACAGAGTTCAAAGCCGTTTCACTGAAGCGACTGTCAGCTTCACACGCATAAAAATATGTGTTATGATGTTTCAATGAGCGTTTTTTCAGAGATCACATAAGCCTTTGAATATCGACACACAGTGTTTGGCAAAGGTGTGAATGTTTTTGCAGTGAGAAGAATTTAATCTGAATACATTTGCATGATTTAAAGGGACAAAAACCAGTAAGAGCAGATTCAGCTGATTGTACAGTATACACCGCTTTCAGTCACTGTTTTTATTCCCTGTCAATGTTTTCTGTCAAAGAAACAATAAAGTGAAACAATAAATAAGAGAACAGGATTCATGTCTCAAGCTTTACAGTATTAACAGCATTTGCACACTTAAGACGACACATTTACATATAAGTACATATAAATAAAGATAAAAAGAGAAATTAAAAAAAGATTTTATAAATGCACAAACATTTGTTTCTCCAGGAAATATTTTGAACCACTGCTGTTTATAAATGATTCAGACTGACACCCTGAAAAGTTCTAATGGGTTTAATGTGAATTGTATTGGTTTTAATGGGAACTATAATGGTCTCTGTGGGTCTGTACTGGTAATGTGTTGGGTTCTGTTGATGGAATGTTATCTGGTGGATGGGAATCAATAGAGCATCATTAAATCATACTGAAAAGGGCTCAAAAGAATGTTGTAATGGTTTAAATGATAAACAGCTGATGGTACGTAATGGTATTTTTGTTTCAGCAGGGATATTCATCCAGACATCTGACATCAGTTTGTTTAAATGAAAGTTCTGTGATATGAAGCAAGCTTTTAGTTTCTTTAATAGGCAAACCTCTGAGATGTCTTGTTGTTAAGACTCAAGGACGAGTTTCTCTACCTCATTAAACACAGAAAAGCTTCTGACATGTGTTCTCTTGTGTAAAACTCTCCACACAGAGTCAAAGGATAAACTGGACTCTCTCTCTCTCTCTCTCTCTCTCTCTCTCTCTGTCTCTCTCTCTCTCTCTCTCTCTCTCTCTCTCTCTCTCTCTCTGTTTGTCTCTCTCTCTCTCTCTGTCTGTCTCTCTCTCTCTCTCTCTCTCTCTCTCTCTCTCTCTCTCTCTCTCTCTGTCTCTCTGTCTGTTGTCTCTCTCTCTCTCTCTCTTGATTACAGTGAAGAACTCAAGTCTGTCTGTCTGTCTCGCTGTTATACTGATGATTATAATACACCTCAATAAAAACGATTATTTACTATTTTTACAATTGTTCTGACATCCAAATTATGTACAAAGAAAAGTTATAAAAGTAAGATGTATCTATAGAGATTAAATAGATTTAAAGAATAAAAGCAAAATATACATTCAAGTGGAAAGAATACTAGATGACAGTAATATAAGAGCAGTGTGATATAAAATGAGCATCAATTTATCTACACGTGTGAAACATGTTCAGGACAGATGAAGAAGTATTTTTGTTATGACAGACAGACACATATTGTGCTGCTAACACACAGCAGTCCTTGTGGATAGACTGGCAGCTTCTCATCGTTTCATAGAGTTTCAACGTGTGCTGGATGCACTTTATTTTTTCATAAAACACTGTCGAATGTCTGTATATTTTGTGCATTCTGTTAGTTCAGTACAGTTCTGTCTCGAAGTTCAGATCACAGTGTCTCGTCCTGTGGCAGCCATGTTTTCTGTATTACCCGTCTCTATAGTCAGCTTGTGTCCACTGAGTCTGTATCTGATCACGTGGCTCTCAGTTTTTATCTGACACTGTGTACAGATAGTCTGCCATACAATATTCTCTATTGAGGGCCAAAATAACATTTCATTTTACTTTGTTGTTGTGTTTGATGTTTCCAATGACTAATGTAATTTTCTTTCATTTGTGCTGTAATTAGATTTAATTTAATTTTGTCAGTATTGTTATGATTCAGATCTTCAGTGTGATGATTGTCAGTAGATGTGAGTGAAACATCAGGACTGAAGTTCTGGATCAGATGAAAGAAGGGATTGGTTTCTTTGCTCATCTCAGGGCTTTATAATGATAGGCGGGGTCACTGAGTTTCAGATGTTTCCAAAATTACTGCTCTTTTTGTATTTTTTTGATTAGTGGATGTTGCCTAATTCTAACCACAGTCCTGTCTCTCTGTCTGTCTCTCTCTCTCTCTCTCTCTCATACTGTATGACATCACATCATCTCAGATATGAGACATATGCACAATTTAAAATAAGATATATATGCTTTGAGATATCTGTCAGAAATGTATTGTATAATAATGTATAATCATTTGCAAATGATGCACAATATGAATGTAAGGATTGTGCATTTACAGCCAGAATAATGCACTAGTTGATGTTGACATGTGAACTTTGACCTGTGTTTACAGGGAATCCTGTGTGATGTGATTCTGGTGGTTCAGGGGAAACACATTCTGGCACACAGAGTGGTTCTGTCTGCCGCCAGTCACTTCTTCAACCTCATGTTCACATGTGAGACACACACCTGACATCTCTCTCTCTCTCTCTCTCGCTCTCTCTCTCTCTCTCTCTCTCTCTCTCTCTCTCTCTCTCTCTCTCTCGCTCTCTCTCTCTCTCTCTCTCTCTCTCTCTCTCTCTCTCTCTCTCTCTCTCTCTCTCTCTCTCTGTCTCTCTCTCTCTCGCTCTCTGTCTCTCGCTCTCTGCCTGTCTGTCTGTCTGTCTGTCTTTCTCTCTCTCTCTCTCTCTCTCTCTCTCTCTCTCTCTCTCTCTCTCTCTCTCTCTCTCTCTCTCTCTCTCTCTCTCTCTGTCTCTCTCTCTCGCTCTCTGTCTCTCGCTCTCTGTCTGTCTGTCTCTCGCTCTCTGTCTCTCGCTTTCTGTCTCTCTCGTCTCTCTCTCTCTCTCTCTCTCTCTCTCTCTCTCTCTCTAGTAATATACAGTATGTACAGTACAGTCATGTAAGTGTTGGTGTGTTTCAGCGAGTATGATGGAAGCCACGAATCACGAGGTGGAACTTGGTGGAGCAGAACCAGAGATCATTGAATTGCTGGTGGAGTTTGTCTACACGGCACGGTAATGAATACAGTATTACTCTCAGAAAACAGTAAGTTAAGTGAGTTAAACTATAGTTTGGATGTCTGTGTTCATGTAGGATTTTAGTGAACAGTAATAATGTTCAGTCTCTGCTGAACGCTGCTAACCAGTATCAGATCGAGCCGGTGAAGAAGATGTGTGTGGACTTCTTAAAGGAACAGGTCGATGCCACCAACTGCTTGGGTGAGACGTCAATATCTTCACTTGTGTCATGTTTGTGTTTCTGAAAGGCTGAAAATGTTAAAGCCAATAATAAATCTGCACATACAGCGGAAATGTGATGTGAGGAGCGGATCAGCTCTCTGATTGGTTGTTTTCTCATCTGACATCAGCTCTCTGATTGGTTGTTTTCTCATTAGGGATCAGCTCTCTGATTGGTTGTTTTCTCATTAGGGATCAGCTCTCTGATTGGTTTTTTTCTCATTAGGGATCAGTGCTCTGATTGGTTGTTTTCTCATTAGGGATCAGCTCTCTGATTGGTTTTTTTCTCATTAGGGATCAGTGCTCTGGCCGAGTGTTTAAACTGTCCTGAGCTGAAGATAGCTGCAGATGATTTCATCCATCAGCACTTCACAGACGTCTATAAGATGGATGAGTTCTTACAGCTGGATGTTAATCAGGTGACACATCTGCTCCAGCAGGACACGCTGACCGTCCGAGCAGAAGATCAGGTGAGTCAGAACACCAGATGCATTTATATATATATCATGTTACTGACGGATATTTATATATCATGGTTTTGGTGCATAATGCAGATGTTGTGTGCAGATATATGACGCAGCTGTGCGCTGGCTCAAGTATGATGTCTTGAATCGGCAACGTTACATTGTGGAAATTTTGGGGAAAGTTCGATTCCCCCTCGTATCCAAAAACTTCTTGAGTAAGACGGTCCAGGCCGAGCCGCTGATTCAAGACAATCCAGAGTGCTTGAAAATGGTCATCTGTGAGTTTCATCACATCATCTATTCACTATCTATTCATATTTATATATATTTTATTGTGTATATTGTATACAGTAATAGAGATAAAGCCTTAAGTTGAGTTCATTGTTGATGTTATATGTGTGTGTGTTGTGATCAGGTGGGATGCGTTATCATCTGTTATCTCCAGAGGACCGCGAGGAGCTCGGTGAGAGCAGTCGACCTCGACGCAAGAAACACGACTATCGCATCGCTCTGTTCGGTGGCTCACAGCCGCAGTCCTGCCGATACTTTAACCCGAAGGTCATAAACCAGAATAATCATTTTTTCATTTCAATAACAGAAATGTGTCATTTTCTGATTTACATTTCACTAGAATACTAGCACTAAAATATTTGATTGATTGTGGGTTTCAGGATTACAGCTGGACAGACATTCGCTGTCCCTTCGAGAAACGACGAGATGCCACATCTGTGTTCTGGGATAATGTCGTGTACATACTGGGCGGCTCTCAGCTCTTCCCTATTAAACGCATGGACTGTTACAATGTAGTGAAGGACAGCTGGTATTCTAAACTCGGACCCCCGAATCCACGAGACAGTTTGGCCGCGTGCGCCTCTAAAGGAAAGATTTACACCTCAGGAGGATCTGAAGTGGGTGAGTTTGAAAGAGAGATGTTTACAAGAATTTAGACAATTATGACCTTTAAAAAGATTTCATATATACCGTCTGTCTGTAGGTAGCTCTGCTCTCAATCTCTTCGAGTGTTATGACACACGCACAGAGACGTGGCAGACGAAGCACAACATGTTAATGCCTCGCTGCAGTCACGGATCGGTGGAAGCCAGCGGTCTCATCTACGTCTGCGGAGGAAGTCTGGGAAACAACGTATCGGGCCGAGTGCTGAACGACTGTGAGGTCTACGACCCCAACACGGAAGAGTGCGTCCGCTTTTAAACACGCAGACCAGTTTAATGACCGCAACATTTTTATCATATTATTTTCTGCTCTTAAAATAGCATAATTCAGCTGTAGTGTTGTGAGATTTAAGTTCATATCTGTGTGTTTTGTTCGGTTCGTCTCAGGTGGAGGGTTCTGTGCGGGATGAGAGAGGCACGGAAGAATCACGGTCTGGTGGTGGTGAACTCAAGAATATACGCCGTCGGTGGCCAGAACACGCTGGGTATGTTTCCTCTGAACGCAGAACATGGGTCTGTCAGCACGTTTAGTGTTTGTGACGTGTGTTTGCAGGTGGGCTGGACTCTGTGGAGTATTATGAGATCGGCAGTAATGAGTGGAAGATGGCGTCACCGATGCCCTGGAGGGGCGTGACCGTGAAATGTGCCGCCGTGGGCTCTGTCATCTACGTGCTGGCCGGGTTTCAGGGCGTGGGCCGATTGGGTCACATCATGGAGTATTACACGGAGACGGACAAATGGGTCGTGTCCAATAAAGTTCGTGCCTTCCCCGTCACCAGCTGCCTGATCTGTTTAGTGGACACGTGTGGTGCGAATGAAGAAGATATGAACTCCACGTCTTTGCCGTCATCCTCTGCGGATGGGAGAATGTAGCGTTGTCATGGCGACTGTTGTGGCTGAACGATGCAGTGCCTCAGAAGAGCTCTGTGTTCAGAGATATTGACTTGTTATTGTGTCGGGAGATTTGTTGTGTTATGTGTTTACCCGATGAGGAATTATGTTATTCAGATGAGACAAATCGAGCTCATTATTTTTTTCTTATACTCTTTCACATGTTGTTCTGGATGGCTGTCAGAAGGATGTTCTACAGATCAATATTGTGAATGATTGTCCTACATTCTGATTGTTCATTTGTACTTTTATGCTAATTTTTATCATTTTCAAAGATTGTTGCGGTTTTATGTTTATATTATGTGTAAAAATGTTGCAACTATTTTTTAAATAATAATAATTTTTATTATCTTCATGTTGTAAACTTTTTTCAAAGTAAATTCATCTGTTTCTCAAAGTGAATTGATTAGTTTGTGATTTTTTTTAGTTGAAAACAATCAAGCTGATGAGTTTAGACTTTTATTATTGAGTAGCGAGTATCAGAGTAGATTTGAATTTTATTGCATTATGAGTGTAATTTCTTACAAAATTGTACTGTTCTTATACTGTAGTACAGTGTAAATAAGCCTTTGACTGTGAATGATGTTCAAGAAAGTAAAGATGTTTTGTAGTGTAAAGCAGTTTTATTCTGTAGTTTTAATCTTTATGTCATTGACGTCCTTTCATACACTAGATGGCGCTTAAGTCTGAGTTAAATCTTGCGACTGCTGTTTGCAACGCAGCGAAGACGTGACCTCATAAATATTAATGACGTAAGTACGTCCTTTTTTATCCTCGTTGTGAAGGCGTGGCCATAATATAAATGAAGTCAGCTGACTGGACGGACCAGGAAGGTTTCCAAGTGATGTCAACGTGACATCATTAATATTCATAAGCGTATCCTTTGCTATAGTAGAAATGGTATTTTGTCGAGCACATCTGTGTGTGTGTGTGTGTGTGTGTGTGTGAGATGAGATGTGTGTCTTCCCGCCGTCATGTTTTAATTAAGACGTGTGTTTGTGTCTTCTGCATCTCAGACACGCTGTTCTCACACTTTCATCAGATGTTTAAACTCATCGTTTGGATTCTTTGACACATTGTGTCGCGGCGGATTGAAGGTTTGTTCTTTGATCTTTCATGAACGTTGTTGTTTAGTTGCTACATTGTTTCACACAGTAACATTTGAACACGCGTGAGCTGCAACACTAACTTTTATTGTTACATCCAGTGAAACATTTCTCTGTACAGTGTGTTTTATATACAGTATGTCATGCGAGTTTCGCTTATGAAGTTGAATATGGTTGACAGTATATATCACAGAAGTGTAAATGAACTGCTTTTATAATCTCACTGTTTTAACAGACACGCAGAGGAAGATTTCAGAAAGATGTTTCTGTAAAGGTGAATGTAGTTTAAGTATCTGTACAGTATCAGTCAAAAGTTTAACACATCTGACAACGTTTCTTATCATCATAAAACTCTTTTCATCTGAAGATGTATATTTCAATGTTTGAAATGACTTTTGAAGACAAAAATATAATTGTGCCAACATAATAATTTCTTTCATTATAAAACTAAAGTTTTATTTACCAAAAGTATTTTTGAAATGTATTACTAAATAATTAATAAAACAGAAAGAAATCAGTCAATAAGAGTCCAGCATGGATAGAAATGTCTTCAGGTCTGTTTAAAAAGCTTCTCAGGTTGAGATCTCAAGAATCTGGATGATAAAATGTCAAGAGGATGATTTTATAAAGTGTGACTATTCTTAAAGATTATCAAATATAACACAGTGTTGATTTATTTTGCATGCTTTTATAATTCCCACAGTTACAGTTACAGTACAGTACAGTTATTTCATGATTTTGATGAGTTTACTAAAATGTGAAGAAGACATGTAAACAGCAGTGATTAAAGTGTTTCCAGACTTTTGACTGGTGCTGTATGTTCAGACTGATGGAAAATAGAGTATGTATGTGTGTGTGCGTGCGTGCGTGTGTGTGTGTGTGTGTGTGCTGTGACATCACTGCAGCTGTATGAATGAGATCTCTGTTACACATCATGAAGTCTGATGTACAGTAGAAACTGTGTTTATGAGTGTAAATGCACTTACAGAGTGTGATTTCACTCGCTCACTCTCATCTTGGGCTCGATCCAGTTTCACATCAAAACCAGATGCTACCAAACTAATAGAGTCTATAAAACTAATGAGAAGGTATGATGAGCTTTTAGTTTTTAAATGTTGTTTGAAGTGGTTTGATGATTTTCACTGTAATGTGACTGCAGAAGCAGAATGATGGTGGAAGTAAAGAAAAGCATAATAACTATTTCATGTAGATTTGAGTGTATAGATATTTTCTAATGTCTGGACTCGATCAACAGGACTTTAGATGATTCAGTATATTAATCATAAATACATTCTGTGAGAATTTATCTTTCAAGTCCTTAACGCTGTAATAGCCCATGTGTTAAATGTTTCTGGTCAGTGAGAGAAATGTGTTTTTAAGACTTTCATCTTGTTCAGGACATTTATTGTTGAAAATCTGAGAACACAAAACATGTTTTATTCTGTTTTCATCTCTGCAGTAGTTGCTCATATAAAGAATTCTTTGTAATCACTTGAACAGGCTGACGGGAGTCATTTCACAGTAATGGATCTGAAGAGTGAAGATTAAAGTTTTTCAGAGCAGCTTCTGATGGCAGACACCGTCCCGTCCGGTCTGTTGGAGGCGTGTGTTGTTGTTGGTGTATCTAATGAAAATCTAAAAGAACTATGCCTGGTATGAGATGATTTGATCATTTAGATCCATTCATCACAGGATTGATGCTGACTGTGTTCCTCATGTTCTGATCCAGCTGCAGGGGAAAGAGCTTCCGTCAGTGGAGGTGGAAGTGTTGCAGGTTCACGCTCCTCCGTTTGTTAAGAGAGAGAGTTCCAGTAACGGTCTGGATCAGGTTCACGCTCCGGCCTTCAGCAGAGCTCAGAGGAGACGCTCCTTCAAGAAGAAGAGAGACAGACCCGTTTTCACCAGTAACGAATCGGTGAACGGCTCAGCGGCGGCCACGTCGGAGGAGCTCAGTGTCCCTCAAAACATCGATCTGATAGCCCTTCAACAGCTCTGCTTCCCTGGTAACAGCCGTCACAAACGCATCAATTCAGCGTTCTGTCTCTGTAGTTCATTATAAACAACATCTGCTTTCTTATTGACCAGGATGGTTTGAGAATAACCACTGAGAGCAGAGAAGACTCGTATCATTTTCTGGTCTTTACTGATGTGTTTGGGAATCAGACTCATGGTGTGGTGGCTCAGTACTGTAAGCCTGTTCAGGTGAGATATCTCACTTTATTTTCATAGAGACAGACTAAAAATTCACTTGATTCATTTCTGGTGTTTTTTGTGCTTTTACCAGGATAATGTGATGCAGCACAACGGTCATCGTTCCTCCAAACTCCAGCGCTTGTACACAACATACAGCATATGTGTCATATCCAAATACCCCTATTATAATGCACTCAGAGACGGTCTGTCCTGGTAAGATCACGCTGCTTATCTGATTCATGTTTGTATTTAGATGTGATGATTTGACTCTTTATCTCCTGCTTCACACTTCTGTAGTTTCTTGCATCAGCTGAAGACCGTCCGCATGTCTGACTTTGAGGAGACGGTGAAGGAGTTCTCGGCTAAATTGGCTCTGGTACCCATCCCTCCACCCGGACAGCTGCATGTGGTGAGAATCTCACACGAGACATTTCTGAATTAAAGTTCAAACTTATTTATCCACACCTAGACAGGTATAATCTATCTCAAAACCCACCAAAATATTTTAAATGGAAATATAGTTCAGTGGTGATTTTCCTTGTCGTTGAAATACAGGTCATATAATTACAATAGCAGTACCACACTTTCTGTCTCTGCTAGTGCTCGTCATTATTTATAGTCATTAAAGACATCTCATGAATAATATCAACTTGTGGAAAATGGGCATCTGATGTGCACTTCAGGAGAAGAACATCATGGTTGGTCTTACTGATATTTACTGTGTTTCTAAAGGCATTTAATCTCAGACCTCTTCTCATTGAACTTCCATCAAAACTGGATGCGGATCGGTCCATTGTGGATCTGGATCTTCACCTGCCCTTCTTGTGTTTTAAACCTGAACAGATCCTGCAGGTCAGATCCTGATACACCATCAGCTGTACTTGTATACTCAGGTAATGAAATAATCAGCCGTTGAGCTGTAAAGTGTCCGTGTTTCTCCTCAGATCATCAGCAGTATCCTGATGGAGCAGAGATTGTTGTTTCTGTCCACCGACTGGTCTAAACTCACGCTGATGGCTGAATGTTTCATGATCTTTATTCATCCTCTGCGCTGGCAGCATCCGTTTGTACCCGTCCTGTCCCGTCAGATGCTGGACTTCATCATGGCCCCGACCGCATATCTGATGGGCTGCCACACATTCCATTATGATGATGTGGATGAGGTATGAACCAGATTCCATCAGTTTGTGTGTACTGTAGATTTATTCACACAGATGAATATCAGCCAGTGTTGGTTTGTCTTGTTTCTTTTGGCAGGAGATTGAGGATCTGGTTCTTATAGACATTGACAGAGGAACTGTGTTCTCTTCAAGTTCAGACGCGCTGGATCTTCTAGACATGCCGGAGACGGCAAAAGATTGTTTTATATTCCGGTAAGAGAAACAACAATCCACACTGTCAAGTCAAACTGGGGAAACCATAAATTTATTACAAATTGAATATAAACGAATAAATAAATAACATGGGAAAAATAAATAAATAAGAAAAATAACTATAGTACTCTCAGCCAATCGGAGCGAGGGCAGACATTAAAATATCATCAAATCCCGGAGTGGAAGCCGGTTTTTCACCTTTCTTCTGTTAGCTTATTTGATGCTTGTCAATAAATAAAAGAAGAGAGGAATCCAGTTAAAGCCTCCGTTGATGATGTTACCCTCCCTTTCAAGCGGGGCCAAACACACACCAAACATTCTCCAGATATGAGAGAAACTCAACATTTAAAGTGTCATTTCAGGGCTTCTAGTGAAAATAAAATCATTGCAGCAGTGGTGATGTGTGTGTGTGTTTCAGGTGTAAAGATTTGCAGCTACACTATGATCTTGAGTTGTGTAACAGCAGCACACACACAGACATCAATGATGCTCGCGCTCACAGGAGACACTGGCAACAGAGACTCAACACCGTCATCATCAACATCACCATGGAGCTCATCGTCAACATCTTCAGGTGATCATCACCCACATGACACTTTCAATGCAAACAGAAAAATCTTCTGAAACCTGAGAATGTAATGCATTGATATATGATTTAAATAGTTAAACATTTACTGTTAGTGATGGTTTCTCTGTGATGATACGAAATGCTTAAATTGTTCTTCTTTGTGTAGTGATGTAAGTGAATTCCTGAACTACGAGCATCGTGTTTTTAACAGTGAAGAATTTCTCAGATCCAGAGAGCTGACAGATCACTCCTTCTACAAGAAGGTCACATGTTTATTTCCTCCCATGACATCATTGTGTTATTCTTACACTTTTTACACTTACATTGTGTTATTCTTGTGTGTGTAGGTTTTAGACACTCATATATTTCACTCATTTCTGCGGGATCGTTTGAACAGAAGGAATGACGCTTTTACTCGTATGGAGATGAACAATCGCTCAGAGACTCGCAGGTGCAGGAGTAATATTTCTCTCTCTCTCTCTCTCTCTTCTAGTCTTAAGGATATTTTTAGTGATGTTTTGTATATCTTGTGCAGATGATAATTTCAGAGTGTTTACTGTAAATGTTATTTTATTAAAGAAGTTGCGTGAGTTCATCAGAAATGAAGCTGTTTTCTAGGTGAATGAAGTTCTCACTGATTCATACAAGCAGTGTTTTTCAGATGTCATGTGAAATAAAACGAGTGGCACAAAAACGCAAAGAATTGTATCTTCTACCTTAAACAAATTGAATCAAATATACCTGTCAGGGAACTGATATCTTCATACGCTGGATTATGTTGTTAAGCGTCTAAGCGTGGTTAACCCACCAGCTAGCTTGAACTAAAAGTTTTGACACAAGCCGATCATCATATGACATCGTAGTGTTGCAAAAGTGATTTGTCGTGCAGTCATATGGCGAGCGATCTGTTTTTCTGATCTGTTGATGTTGTGTTCAGGTTGAGGGCCATGACGGAGTCTCCACGCAGACCCACTATGGAGGACATCCGTAAGTTCTCCAGACCTGAGAACGGTATGAATATGAGACTGGGGATGAGTATGCCTAACCTGGCAGATGATAGATTACTGACCGTACCTGTCCGACACGCGTCAATGAGGACGATGCTCTCACAGTGTGGTAAGAAAACTATTGTGAAACTCTTTTCTTTATAACTGCATGCACTTCTGATCTGTAAAAACTCATCATCATCATCATCATGTTGTTTGCAGGTACCTGGAGTACCTCAAGACCAATCAAAACCTTTAAACTCCCAGAATTCCCTCCTCCACTGGCCTTTCAGTACGTTCAGAGTTATTACTCTGACCTCATCAGTCAGCTGACTAAAGCCATCTCCACGGCGACCCCAGATGACTCCGCCCTCCTGGCGCGTTATCATTACCTGCGCGGGCTGGTGAATTTTGTCGCCGGGAGACGCGTAGAAGCGCTCGGAGACTTCCAGAGCTTATATAAGACAGATGTGGACATCTTTCCCGTCCAGCTGGTGAACACGCTGGTGGATTCTCTGCTGGCCGATGAGAGACAGACGGCCGAGAGACGCACCGAACTA
This sequence comes from Beaufortia kweichowensis, assembly GCA_019155185.1. Lineage (NCBI taxonomy): Eukaryota > Metazoa > Chordata > Actinopteri > Cypriniformes > Gastromyzontidae > Beaufortia > Beaufortia kweichowensis. Next base: position 454,233 of record CM032809.1, on the reverse strand, counting down.
AAGCGTCTGATCAGCTGCGTGAAGAGGGACAACGAGCGTGCCCGAGCACGCCCGCGAGACAGCGGTACGGTCAAGAGATTTGAACTGCCAAAGAAACATTTACATCTGGATGATTTTGTGCGGCACGTGCAGGAGTCTGGCATCGTGAAGGACCTGGGCACCATTCATCGACTGTTTGAAGCTCTCACTGTGGGTGGGTACAAAGCACAACGGACCAATCAGCAAAGAGCTTAAGCTTGATTGGCTAAAGAATGAGACCGAATCAAGCTTTCTGTTCTTGCTGTTCAGATATCTTGAGATCAGTTCTGCATCACCTAACAGAGCATCTCTAGAAATCCTGTGCTTGATTTTTGTGGTTGGAAAACATTTAATGAGTAACATTTTTTAATATGTCAATTTTAATCTTAACTTGTTAATTAGTTATTTACAGTGTCTGATAATTAACAGCAATATTATAAATCTGTTTTATAAAGACATTTCAAAGACTTTATTGATCACAGCACAAGTGTTTGGTATTAATGGATTTGATTTACCAGGTATGGAAGCGTCTTGGCGGTCTGTATTTTACCTTGACGTGGAGGGTAAGAGTAGTCTGCATGAGCTCTGTGTCATTAATACATTCAGAGCATGATGTACACACGTGACCTCACGTGTGCATGTGCATGAATGTGTGTGACGTCTTTAACCTTCTTCAGTCTATAATGCTGGTTAATCATTTCATGTCTGTAGAAAGTCATCTGTTCCTGGACAGAATGTTTCATAAGAGTTTGTGACGTTGACATCATTCTTTTGTTTCATAATATCTGAAGAACACAAAAGAAAAACACAAGAGAGATCTTTCCTCTGATTATCATTGTATTGTTTGTGTTTTAATTAATAAGAAATAATGTTTTACAGTCGTTCAGTAAGGAAAGCACTTTAGCACATCAGTTTTATCAGGGAGGAAAAGACGTTACACGTATTGATCTTCATCCTAAAATGATCTCATTCATAAGGCATTGAAAAACACATGACTTATTCTTCACAGAAACTTTACAGAAAACATCAGTTCTTAAAATAAAGTCTCTAGTGATCTTTAGCTGTCAAACATGTGAGCAATAAATAGCTGTGAGTGATAAATAAATCCAAACTATAGTTATTATTTAGCTTTTTGTATGTTTTAATAATTTTCACTTTACTGCTATTATATAGACTGTGTCTTCATACCACATTATTTGTTCTTCTCTTCAGGTCAGCAGAAGCAGGTGGATCCAGAGATCTTCTGCTTCTTCTACAACTTCTGGAAGGAGACTGAAGCAGCAGCTCAAGACGTGGAGTTACCGGCTGTCGTGCTGGAACATCTGGAGAGTAATGAATGCGTTTATAAACTCTCATCATCAGTGAAGACTAGTCACGGCGTGGGGAAGATCGCCATGACCCAGCGCAGACTCTTCCTGCTGACCGAGGGACGGCCCGGATACGTGGAGATCACCAAGTTCAGAGATATTGAGGTGAGAAGAAACACCGATTCATCAGCAGATTGTTTGATATATTCATCTGACTTCGTTTATTAATCTGTTTCATTCAGGATGTGAAGATATCCTCAGCTCCTTTCCTTCTCCTGAGGATCCCAACCCTGAAGATCAAGACGTCTCTCAGGAAAGAGTCTTTTGAGGCTAACCTGAAGTCAGAGTGTGATCTCTGGCATCTGATGATAAAGGAGATGTGGGCCGGGAGGAAAATGGCAGATGATCATAAGGTTCGTTCTGAACATTCATTCATTTCTGACAGTGTGAATTGTGGCTTTAAAGCTGATCTGTATGATCACAGCACAGGTTTTGTATTTTGGTTAGGGTGGGGTCCTTCTCACTTTCTCAGCCTGAGGGTCAGAGGTCATCTTTCCATCACATTCATGACATGAAAGAACTAGTGTTATGGATGGGACATTTTCAGTCAATGTTCACAGAATGTATTCATATATTGAATCTGTTTATATTTCTATATATAGTCCTGTTGACATCAGAAAATGATCAGTCTATGTTATGAATGTGACAGAAAAGAACAGCATGTTTTTGATGTGTTTTGTGTAGGATCCTCAGTTTATGGATCAGGCTCTGTGTAACGCTCTGCTGATGGACGCTGTGGTCGGCAGTCTTCAGACTCAGAAAGCCATCTATTCTGCTTCAAAACTCGCTTACTTTGACAAGATGAAATTTGAGGGTTTGTACATGTGTCCCCTTAGTGATAAAGGTTGAAATCTATGTTGGACATTGTTTAGTAGTGTAAGTTTAATATAATAATGATTTGGATTTGTCACAGTTCCCATGATGGTTCCTAAGACTACATCAGAGACTCTGAAGCACAAGATAAACCCGTCACTGAATCTGACCTCACCTCAGGCCGTAGATGTGCTCTGTTACACTCCCGGTAAGATGACAGTCAGTAATCTCAGTCGTGTCACATGCTGTGATGTGTTAAAGTAGCAAGATCATCTGCTGTTTTGGGTACTTCCATTTCACATGTCTTGCAAACATCACCTGGTTTAACTGGTTTCTCCGGGTATGGTCACATGTTTTCACTGGTGTGTTGACAGACTACCTGCATTTTACTGATTCCAGTAATCTGATCACATGATTCCTGCAGATATGAGAACAGGTTTATAAATCAGAAACTGCTCAAGGGCTCTTTAAGAGTCTGACTTCACCTCACTGTGTTGTGTTCTTCATCTTCGTCTTCTTTAAGTCTCTGATGGATTTTCCCTCACGGGTGTAAATCTTGACTTATGACTCACACATCTGTACATTCATGTCACTTTGATTTCTTCAGGTGTCTTGACTAATGCTTGTCATTTCTTCTGCTCTGTTTGTTCATAAGTGACTCATTCAAAGAGCTTAAATTTCTCCGGGTTTAATCATTTACTATGTTTGTCCAGCCGTCACTCCTGCTTTACTTTCTCAAGCGTTTTAATGCTGATTTCTGATTGGCTCATACGAATGACTCGTTTCAGGAGTGAGACGGTATCAGTGACCCTCAGGAAATACATCTGAGTCACGTTACACCCCAAATCACAACACTACTAAACTAAAGAAAACCAAGATTCAGTTATTTGTGTATGTCAGTAGTATTTGTTAAAATGTTGTTTATTAATGCTGATTTTAATCCAATTAAAATAAGTGAAATGTTAGGTTTTCATGAAAACACAATGCATGTCATAATGCTAATTTGAAAGGTCCTAAATATGCAAAATATAATTTTTGCTTTATATTTTTGTTGTATATATATATATGTTGATTTTAAGGGTTAAATGTGCCCTGGACATTGAATCTGTAAACAGTCCAGCATTCACCCCGGGCTCTGGGTACAAGGGCTGTGACACGTCAGAGGAAGTTATTAGCAGCGTTTCAAAGGAAACCGAGCCGTTGCGAAACAGACTTTTGTACTGTAAGTGTTTCCTGATGTGTTTTTATAGGTCAGCTGGGTGTGTCAGATCTGGACGGGGGTGGAAACCCAAAACTCTGGTGTGCGATGAGTGATGGGAAGGTTCTGGTGTTTGATGCGGCCAGCTGGTCCATGCAGCACAGTTCTGTACAAGTGGGAGCATCTCGTCTGGTGAGAAACTCCCTCTGTGACGTGTGTTATTTAACATGTTTGTCATTGTTTGTTTTTATGACAGGTGTACAATAGAAACATATTTCACATATAATCAGTAGTTGTTGTGTTGCTGCCGCCCTCTGCTGGATCTCATAGAAACACACAGTTTGGTTTTGTTCTCAGAACTGCATGATGGCAGTAAACTCACATCAGCTGTGGATCGGCTCGCAGGACTCATTCATTTACATCATTAACCCTCACAGCACGTCCTGCAATAAACAACTGACAGAACATCGCGTGGCGGTCACCGGATTCGCCCTGGAGGAGAGAGCCGACAAATACAGGTAACAAACCGCCAAAGATCCATCTGAAACACTCAATAACAGACGGGTGAAAGTGTCGAATGTTTTATCTCCCGCCGCAGTCAGACGGTGGCGTACTCGTGCAGCGCAGACGGCAGTGTGATCGTTTGGGACGTGTCCACGCTTCAGGCCAGACGACAGTTCAGAGTCTCGTGCGACGGGCTGCAGTCCATCCAGATTCATGACGGCATGTTGTGGTGCTGTGAGTCACGTCACTAACAAACACATCAATAAAACTTTACACGAAACTCTCACATCTCATGTTGTGGTTTCCTCAAAGGTGCACGTAAATATCTAACAGAGGTTCGCAGGAACGGCACAGAACATCGTAAGGTGTCTCTCCCTGTTCATCAGCAGAGCTCACCGGGAGGTTTCAGCAGTTTCCTGCTCTTTAATGAGGTAAAGATGGGCTTTAACTCTCTTTAAAAGTCCACATGGGGCAGTTAGTGTGTCCGGTTCTCTGAAGAACAGAGGCCGGTAATGAAGCACATGTGTGAGGTAATGAGCTTCTGCTCTGTCTGATGACCTGTGATGCGTCAAACTACAGTAGATCATGAGAGAAGAGAGAGACAGCTCTTTTATGCTAAACAATATAAACACAAATGTAAAAGTTTTATGAAGAATAAAAGCTTACAAAGTTAGATGAGAGTGTGTGAGATGATCTCTGATGAATGCGTCTGCATTGCAGTCGGAGCAGCTGTGGGCCGGTTTCACAGACGCAGGTGAGATCTGCATGTGGCACTGCAGAGACCTGAGCAGACCCTTCATCAGAATCCAGCTGAAAGACTGCGCAGGCGTCGTCTGCATGATCCGAGTGAAAAAACAGGTGACACGTCTGTCTGTTCACATGTCTATAAATGTTCATTCTTACAGTCAATTTGATTTTAAAAGATATATAATGGTTCTGCCTCTTCTGATGTCAGATCTGGGTTGGTTGTCGTGGACTCGGGGCAGCAGGGAAATCCCGCGGTAAGATCTATGTTGTAAACGCAGAGCGTTACGCAGTGGAGAAAGAGCTGGTGGCACACGCCGACTGCGTGCAGACGCTGTGCTCGGCTGAAGATCGATACGTGCTCAGTGGAGCCGCGCAGGACGATGGCAAGATCGGCATATGGAAGGTTGAGTAGAAAACCGCAGGAAAAGAACTCGTCTTATTCTTTAAAAACATAATAACAACATAATGATGCACATTTAAAAACATTCTTTCAGACATTTTAATGATGTGTGTTTGTGCTAAAATACAGTACAATCTATTACAAACATGTTCTACCTGATGAGACATTTTTAAGGGACCAGCACTTACAGTAACATTCACATTCATATGAAGATGAAAGTATTACAGGATTACGAAGGGAAAGAAACTATGAATAATGACAATATTAATTCCTCAGTGTTAAATCAATGCTGAAGTATCTCAGTCCAGCTGATTTGATCTGTTTATAGTTTTAGTTAAAAGCCAAAGAGGTCAGTGAATAAGTTTAATAGTTCATCTGATCAGTTTGTTTTAGCTGATGTTATGATCAGTCTGATATCAGATGAAGTCATTTAGTGGATATATGAAGTTGAATATCCTCAGTCTGTTTGAACACACGTTGTCATTTTACAGTTGGGAAAATGATTATTATTAAGTAATGTTTGTTAATCGTTTATGAGGCTGAATGTCTTTTTAATTTATGTGTTATGAAAGAATAATTATCAATAGATATCTTGCCAAATGTTGAAGCTGATGAAGGAGCTTTCTACTTTATCTTTATATATGATATGTAACTTTATGTAAATAAAGTTTTGTATTATATCTATATTTAACATAAATAATACAACTACATTGTTTTTAAATCGACATGCTGGTTTTATATTAAAACATTTTACTCAAATATATTGTTCGAATGTTATTTTAATTATAATTTTGGTAAAGTAATCATTATTTTATAAAGTAGCTCATAGAGCTTTAATTCTGTGTTTATTCTGAGAGTTTTGTGCAGTAGATGGCAGCAGTGTACTGTACTGCTATTCATAATCTCAATCAAAACATTCATATACTGGGATTAATGTACTAGTGTACTGAAATTGTGTAAATTGTGCAGTATGTCATTCGTACCCTTAAAATTACCCTTCAGATTTTGTATTTTACTTTGTTAAATTAATATCCTGTTCACTGGAATGATCTCTAGAATAAAAGGTTAGTTGCACTCTTTATCTGGTTTAGCATTTTAAGTTTCATTGACTCATTCCAAACATTTCTCTATAATATTTCAGTGTTATATTCTCATTTAGAGATCCCAAAAGACAAATGACATGATTTATTGAGCATCATGAGAGATTAATGTTTATAATCCCGTCCTGTAACCCTGAAAGTGTGTCGAGGAATCACAGACATTCATTCATTCATTCATTCATTACCAGAACTGAGGAGTAAAATCAAGCTGATATCATCAAACAAAAATGAAACCAAAATATCACATTAGTGTATAGATTAGGTGTTTACAGTTATGTGCATTAATGATGTTAACTGACAACAACTGCTCGATTAAACACATTTTACATTTTTCTCTCTCTCTGTCTCTCTCTCTCTCTCTCTCTGTCTCTCTCTCTCTCTCTCTCTCTCTCTCTCTCTCTCTCTCTCTCTCTCTGTCTCTCTCTCTCTCTCTCTCTCTCTCTGTCTCTCTCTCTCTCTCTCTCTCTCTCTCTCTCTCTCTCTCTCTCTCTCTCTCTCTCTCTCTCTCTCTGTCTCTCTCTCTCTCTCTCTCTCTCTCTCTCTCTGTCTCTCTCTCTCTCTCTCTCTCTCTCTCTCTCTCTCTGTCTCTCTCTCTCTCTCTCTCTCTCTCTCTCTCACACACACACACACACTGTAAGTCAGTCAAAGTCATTATTTCGTGCGCAGGCGTGTTTCTCACAGTGTAGTGGAACGTGGAATCGATATTGTGAACTGAATCTTTTTTTATGATTCATCTGAACCGATAAACAAAGCTAATGGCTACTGATTTCTTATTTTCACGAATTTATACAACATATGAAAGACACATTGATTACGATTGAACTTTATCCCAAAACTGAAATAATAAAATATGTGAGAGATAAAAACAAAGAATCTGTGAATCATTCTAACCGTCCGACTCGAATCTATACATCGACTCTCAGAAATGATTCGGGGTTTAGATGTGAGCGGGACTGGGAGGAGTGTGTGTGGGACTGGGAGGGCTGGTTTCTGCCCGTCAGCCATGTTGGAATGAGAGGGAAGGAAACGCTGGAAAGAGAGATTTGAGTGGAGAAATAGAAAAGCGGATCAGAACACATCTGGATTCTGATCACTGATCGATCAGATCTGAAGTCGCGCGGGTGAGTCGACATCATTCATATTCTCACACATGTATTAACGGGTGAATCTGAGCTATAAATATGATGATTACACAGTTATGTGCCATGCGTTCATGAGGAAAACCGATCCAATCTGATGGATTTGTGTGGAATTCATGCGGGATCGCGCAGAGATTGTGTTGCGCGTTCACACCCTGATTCAGTGAATCAAATCGAGTCACATTGACCTCAAATGAAGTTGATTTTACATCACATCAATAACGCTCTGTTTTCTTATATGTTGTTGTTTTATTTTTTAACGCAGTTTGTGCAATATTTAATGAATGTTTTGATAAACGAATAAATGAGTTTGTGTCATTATGATTAATAGAGAAAGTGTCTCTTTGTTTACGTCAATTTAAATATATTTAATATAAGTGATATTGTGAAGAATGGTGTGGGATAAATAACATCATTTTATTGTAAATAGCTTGATAAATAAGTATGATAAACAGTATGAAATACATACCATGGTTTTTTGTTTTGATTTGTAGTAAAACTACATTTACCACAAATTTACATTAGTCTATAGTAATATGGTAATAATAAAAACACCATGTTTACCACACTTTTACTATAATAAAAGCAGTTTTATGATATTTTTCTCGGATACCATCACTGTACCATTACATTACATTATATTACATTTACATTTACATTTAGGTATTTAGCTGACGCTTTTATCCAAAGCGACTTATATATTATATTATATATTATATTATTAAATATTAGGAGACAATGATAACAAGTCAAACTCAATGATGATAAGGAGTGATTATGGTAATGACAGTGATTGGCTGATGTCTTCTGTATGACACACATACTGTATTTCCAGTGTCCCGGGGCGACTGGTGTATTTTTAGAGCTGGTGTTGGTGAAACAGCTTCTGTCTGTTGAGTCTTCAGATGTGTGAATGAATTATGAGCAGTTCTTATCTGTTTCTGACCGCTGGATTCACATCAGGAGACGTTTACACTCGTGAATTCAGCTGCACTTTGAAGTTCTCTGGTTTGCAGCTTTGATATGTCACGTAATAGTGTTCATACAATTTATTTCTCTTACGCTATCAAAATATAATGTGACATGATGCATAAATCATTCATATGATGATTAAGGAAAGCAGAAGGATTGTGGTGAAGTTTCATTTATCATGTTCTATAAAGCCATGCACTTTATCTTTATATTAGGTCTTTGTGTCGTAGTCAGAGCGTTGTGCTAGAAACACAAAGATTGTGGGTTTGATTCCAGGGAACACACATATACTAATAAAAAACATGATGAATGTGTGTAATTCTGTTGTTGCTGCAGGAAGAGAGGCCGAGATTTCAGCAGCTGTGACAGGAAGCTCAGTGTGTGTCTGTGTGTGTGTGTGTGTGTGTGTCTGTGTGTGTGTGTGTGTGTGTGTGTGTGTCTGTGTGTGTGTGTCTGTCTGTGTGTCTGTCTGTGTGTGTCTGTGTGTGTGTCTGTCTGTCTGTGTGTGTGTGTCTGTGTGGGTGTCTGTGTGTGTGTGTCTGTGTGTGTGTCTGTGTGTATGTGTTTGTGAGTGTGTGTGTGTGTGCGTGTTTGTGAGTGTGTGTGTGTGTGTGTTGTGTGTGTGTGTGTGTGTGTGTGTGTGTGTGTGTGTCTGTGTGTGTGTGTGTGTGTGTGTGTGTGTGTGTGCGTGTTTGTGAGTGTGTAGGTGTGTGTGTTTGTGAGTGTGTATGTGTTTGTGTGTTTGTGTTTGTGTGTGTGTGTGTGTGTTTGTGTGTGTGTGTGTGTGTGTGTCTGTGTGTGTGTCTGTGTGGGTGTCTGTGTGGGTGTCTGTGTGTGTTTGTGTGTGTCTGTGTATGTGTGTGTGTGTCTGTGTATGTGTGTGTGTGTGTGTCTGTCTGTGTCTCTGTGTGTGTGTGCGTGAGTGTGTAGGTGTGTGTGTGTGTGTGAGTGTGTAGGTGTGTGTGTGTGTGTGTGTATGTGTTTGTGAGTGTGGCTGTGCTTTAGCAGGATGTATGTTGTACCTTGTAAGGTCCCTCAGGATTTTAGAGGAAAACGCCTTGTTCCTTTGGGCAGAAACCTTTGTATGTGTGTGTAAGAAGAACAATGTTTGTGTGTTCAGTTGTAACCCGTGTAGGTTTTGGATTCGAATCAGAATTGACCCTGTTTCATATTAATCTGTTGATATTCTGACATTGAGTTAAAATCTCCTGTTTGCCTCGCATGCTTTCAGATTCAGCAAATATTAGTTAATAATATTTAGTTTTATTAGTAGTTTTTGATTGTGAATGTGAATATTGAATATTGCCTAGCCTGCTGTACAATCATTAAAAACACCACATTGACAATAAATTCTCTGACTTTCTATGTATATGTTTATATTGTGTAGGACATCAAGAGTGGTGCTGTTTCCATATGAAAAGCCCTAATGGTTTTAATCCATCACTCCAGCACAGCTCCAGATGATCGTGTTGATCTGAACATGTTCATGACTGAATCTATTCACACTGTGAGATGGTACTGTACTGTACTGTACTTACAGTATCTCACAGATCTCAATGGTCCATTCAGCAGGCGTTTGACAGACTCTCAGAGGTGATGCCACAAACATCTTACACACATGCTGCTTTCATACTCTCAGACTTCTGCACTGGGATTTCTCCAGTTTGGCTCTCAGAGTGTTAGTTTTCCTCCAGAATAATAATGTTTCTGTCCTTCATGCCAAACACTGAACATGTTTCTGTAATTCAGAGACATTAATCCTGCTGGCTAATATTGGTTTGGATCAGCACCTGGATCTCAGTGTGCTTTTGAATGCTCTTCTGACTGAGCTCTTTGTGCTGGGAGCTGATTTATACGCTGCTCTGTGTGTCGACTTTATTCTGGTGGGCTGGTCAGATATTTAGCTTTGAGGTGTTTCTAGTTTCTGGGCCCTTCAGCTCAGATGCTGCGGTCAGTTTTACCTGATGACCAGAAGACCATCATTAGTACAGAACAGTAAGGACCGACAGGAAGTGACATACAAATATTTGCTCCCAATTGGCTTATGATGGTGATAAACTGATGTTTTAAAGATGTTTTTGTCTCTTTCTATTGAACAGTTCATGAAATGATAGAGAAGAGACAAACTTACCATTGGCTCACCTGAACTGAAACACTGTGTTTATTTTGTTATAAAGTCATGTGAACACAATGGCTACTGTTCTGTGTCTCAGTCCTGTGGGAATCTGTCTCCTCCTGCGCCTGCCGTCAGTATGATGCTGTTACAGGAAGTGATGTCACATATACAGGAAGCCTCAGAGAGTAGAGTGCTATAGTGTTGTCATGTGATGTTGCATGTTTAATTCAGAGACTTTCGACCTGTTGTCATCTCTGAAGTAAAGCCAGGTCTTGTTTTCGGCCTTTGGATCATCTTGGTCTTTGCTGTGACGTGTTTCAGATGTTTATAGTGTGACAGATTCAGCAGTGTAGGTCTCTGTGAGGTGTGGACGGCTCTTTCCTCCTCGTACCTGTTGAGACTCGCTGAAATGAGCTCAGATCCTCCAGTATTTCACTGCCAAACAGACGTGTGATCTTCTCATCGTCTGAATAAAACATGTTATTAGGAATATTTGTGAATAGTGTTTGATGCTTAACTTACTGTACACACACACACACGTGTTATTTATGTGTTCCTCTCTGATGTTAATGAGATTCTCCTGCATGCGAGCTGATGTACACAATCACAGATTCATATTCTTCTCTGTGTGTTTTATATATTGTCTATACGATTGGTAAAATCAGTTGGTCTACAGATTACTGTCATGTGTTAGTATGATCCTGTATGTGTCTTTGTGTTTGTGTGTTGTTAGCAGTCAGGTTTGTTTGTTTAACTTGTTCTAGTTGTTGACTAGCTGTAGATGTAAAACTCTTCTAGCTGTTTGTTTCTCCTCCTCACAATGAAAGGAAATGAGCTCATAGTTTATCAGTGTGTCCTCAGGGCTTCAGCTGGACTACACACACACACACACAGACACACACACACACACACACACACACACACACACACACACACACAGACACACGCACACACACACACAGACACACGCACACTCACACACGCAAACAAACACACACACACACACACACACACTCACACAGACACACACACAAACAAACAAACAAACAAACACACACAGACACACGTACACACAGACACACACACAGACACACACGCACACACACAGACAGACACACACACACACACACACACACACACACACACACACACACACACACGCACAGACACACACACACACACAGACACACACACTTAAAGCAGTAGATGTTCACACTTGTTTCCTTCAGATGTAACTCATAGTGTAATTGTGTCTGAATAATTAGCAGCTTCACTGTTAAATGTCAGATGTGTGAATGGATGTATTTGTCTGTCTGTCTGTCTGTCTGTCTGTCTGTCTGTCTGTCTGTCTGTTACTGTCCTTCATCTGTCTGAGCTGATATTCACCTACAGGCTCAACATTCTGAACCGTGACCTCACAGCCGCTCGCTCTGAGCTCATGTTCTGCTCTGGGGTTCAGCGGTGGAGGGTCTAATGGTTTGTAATTAGGTTACATGATGGTCAAATGTGAGTCACAGACAGAGAGACATTATCATGAGAAATCTGATGCTTTTCCATGTCTCTGTAATCGCTCAGGACACATATTAATCTGCAGTGAGTCACAGCTTGTGTAAATACAGTACAGATACAGTAATCACAGCACATCTGTATGAAACATGCGCTTCTGCTTTTTGTTCAGTTTGTAAATGAGTTTTGTTAGCACACGTTCAGTCATGAATGCCTCTGACACCAGTGAGCACCTCAGGAGTGTAAAAGTGTGTGTCAGGACGGTTCAGAATGAAAGACGCAGCTGGATTTTTAATCCTGTGTGTGTGAGTTAAGCAGCTTTAGGTGGGGATTTCAGCGCTCTTCAGGTTTCGTGAAGGGAATTCGAAGCTGTTTTGACGTGCCACTTGTTCGACCTTGAGTATGTGAATCAGTCTTATCTTTCTCATGAGTCCAGGGCAGATGAATGACCGTCTGTACATGAATTTATATATTTCATGAGTAAAACATGGCCTGTTAAAGTGATGTAGAGAGAAATGATCTATTGGGTTTTAATCTCTAATGCAGATTGAATAATGACATTTAAGACATGCTCCTCACACGTGTAGACTATATAGATCATGTGTTGGCCACTACTGAGGGCACATTCTGATCTATATATTCATCAGATAATAAAACTTGTGTATGAAGCTGACGTCAGGTCTTTAGCTGCAGTCTGGTGTCCTTACACAGTTTATTTTGTCTCTGAGGGGATAAAGGGGCGGTGATGTGCTGATGTCATTGTTACCGACGGTTACCACAGCTGCCACACACACTTTGAGTAATGACAGCTCTCTGATGCTTTTTGTTGGTGATGTGTGTTTTCTCTCTTTCTCCCTCTCTTTTCCTTTCCCTCCTCCTCTCTCTCTCTCTCTCTCTCTCTCTCTCTCTCTCTCTCTCTCTCTCTCTCTCTCTCACACACACACACACACACTCTCTCTCTCACACTCTCTCTCTCTCTCTCTCTCTCTCTCTCTCTCTCTCTCTCTCTCTCTGTCTCTCTCTCTCTCTCTCTCTCTCTCTCTCTCTCTCTCTCTCTCTCTCTCTCTCTCTCTCTCTCTCTCCCCCTCCCCCCTCTATTTCTCTCTTGAGCTCAGAGCGAGAGACAAAGACCCCCCCATCCGTTCTGCACACACACTCATGAGTTCAGTGAAAGGCAGGAACGCTTCTGTACATGCTGAAATCACTTTCTCCCGCTCTCTCTCTCTCTCTATGGCTCTCTGTTAATGTGTGTTTTTGCGGTTACTCGTGTGAGACTCGTGCACTTCTTGTCTTTAATGGAAGGACTTTATCATGGTGAGTGACCGCATCATTTCTCCTGACACTATGTGTGTGTGTAACAGAGATGCTTCCGTTTGTACAGATTCTAATGAGTTTGTCTACATCAGATAATTACATTTGTATAGATTTAGTTTAAATGACAGCAAAAACACTCGCTGTTTATCTCATGATGTGATGATTGTTATAGATGCTCCTGTTAGGAATTGGCATGTATTTGTACTGTAATTATATTTTAGAAATGTTATATTTCATAAACTAAAGGATCAGTAAAGTGTTTGACATTTCAGATCAGATGATTACTGATGAAGAGAAGCCTTTAATGAAAACTAACTTGAATGCGGATATAATGAACATATGCAGATGTTTTATAGAATACATGAAGTCTGTCAAACACATTTACTGTTTAAACTTCTATTATAATGTAAGTGATGGCTGATGTAGTCACTGAATGATCTCAGTGATGGTTAATATTTAATGCTGGTGTCATTATTTTGTACCCTTTGAAATATTTATGTGTAAAATGAGCGTTCACTGCCGTGGTGTGATTTTAAAGCAGGATTGTATGAATATACATGTTTAAAAATCTGTAACAGTGTCAAAACAACAATATAGGTCAAACATTTCATCCGTTATAATGTTTGTCATCATAATTAAAGTTCATATTTGTGTATGATAATAAAGTGAACATCTAATGATCTAAAGTTGTTGTAGTTATTAAGTTCTGTACATATATTGTGTTGATAAGTTACTTTCGTTTGTGTGAGTGAGACGCTGATCTGATCGGCTCTGTCGTTTACAGGTTATCATGTGTAAGAGAGCATTATGCTTTCAGCTGTGTTACCTGTACATCTGCAGGACACATTGAGATTATTGTAATCATCTTCACTGCTTCTATTCTCTCATAATCAGTCGATCTCAGATGCAGTGAATGAGACAGAAGATGACAGCTTGATGAGCAGGTGTCTGACATCATCACTGCTGGAGTGTTGACTTGACCTTTACCCTCTTCTGTCCTTCATGTGTGACATACTAAAACATCCAGTGGTGAATATGAACATGAGATCGTGTGAAGAATCTATTAAAGAAGTCTGACTTTGTGTTACTTCAGTCACACTGATCCTTTAGTTTCTGGACACTCATCGATAGAAAGGGCTTAACATTCACATTTGATTAACCACCTAATGATATTGATTATCTGTAGCCTGTGTGTGTTATTGAAGCGAGATGTTAAGAATGGAGGTGATGGAGAGAGAGAGAGAGAGAGAGAGAGCCATCTGTGACCCGGACATGCAGCTGATGCTGATCTGTGTTTCTCTCTGTGTCCACGTCTCTTCTTTCTCTCCATCTGTTCATCACATTCACACATATCACACAAGTATATAGTGTTATACTGTAGTATGTGTTGTATTTGTGTTTTTTGTGCTGTTGTTGTGAAGTTGTTAAAACAGTAGATGATGTTGGATTAGAGAATGAGACGTGTGCGTATCTAAAGCAGAACATCAGATCAGAATGATGAGAGACATGTTGAGATGATTACACACACGCGCACACACACACACACACTCTGTGATTCATCTTGGTTTATTAATCTCTGCATGACAGTTGATAACACTTTTCATTGTAACTGAACTCCTGCAGACGACTCATTTCCTTCCTGTTCATGTGTCTCAAACTCTGTCTGTATACAGTCACTACAGTCCCTCGACCTCTTCATTCATCTCATTCATCTGTGTGTCCTCGCTCGGCCCTTGTTTCTAATGTGCATCACTGACATTAAAGAAAGAGCAAATGAATACTTAAACCTTTAAATCTCCTGCAGGCAGGGGGCGCTGTAGTCCAGTGTGGGTCAATCGCAGGACATCATTTACTGACCTGACCTATAAAACCACATGATGTGCTGACATGACAAAATACACTCACATCTCAATTAACTCTCTCTTTCTCTCTCTCTTACAGATATTTCCAGAATATCATTCTACACAGGTGAGTGACTTCATCATTAATTCAGCACTAAATGAGGTTTGAACAGAGAGAAGAAAGAGGA
Source organism: Beaufortia kweichowensis (assembly GCA_019155185.1). NCBI lineage: Eukaryota > Metazoa > Chordata > Actinopteri > Cypriniformes > Gastromyzontidae > Beaufortia > Beaufortia kweichowensis. The sequence continues at coordinate 439,010 of CM032809.1, read as the reverse complement.
GGAGTGATGGTCAGGGTGACTACATATGCTTTAGGTTCTTCATTTTATTGAATATTTTTTCACACGTTTCTGTCTGGAAGGCAAAAAATTGCTTGTAAAACTAATATCAAGCTGTGATGATGGTTCTTTAAATAATCCATTAATGATGTATATTTATTATGTGTTCTCATATTTTGGGGTGGTGTTTAGGAGGTTTTGATTGCTTAGTCTGTGGTCAGTTTGGTAGTAAGTTGAGTATCTCTATAGCCGTCCAACATCAATATTCATGGCTGTGTTCTGTCCTTCAGGCGGTGTGGAGGACAGCCCCGGGTCCTCTCATCTCTGCTGCCATAGAAACAGCAGACCGGGTTCATGCTGTGTCCTATAATTCACTAAACTTGACCTGAATTTTCTTTCTCAGTATCTCTAGGTCTTACAGTGTCTTCAGAGATTTACTGTGTGATATCTCTAACACTTGATATATAAATGATCTGAATAATGATGGAATAAAGTCATCTGCTATCTATCAGAGGGTTTGATTCCTCTGTTTAACAACATCTTATATCTGATCATAACAGAGTGAAGTGTTTGAAATAGTGTGTTATTTTTATTTGTAGAAGACATTACTGTCTGTTGATAGTATATATTGATTTTTGAATCTTGTGGTCTTTTGTTATCCCCATATTTACATGTTGTTGTCACGTGTAAATGAAGCGTGCGACGGAGCGTGTAGTGTGTCGGCGCGGTAAGACGTCCTGCTGGGGGTTCCAGTGGGTCGGTAAAGGCTTTTGTCTGAAACAGCAGGCCGGATGTGTAGGGTTTGTATAGGAAAGGCACTGCCGCCCCCTCCCATCCCAGAATCCTCTTTGTTCTTCTGTTTTATTTGGGTTTTTTGAGAACAGGGGTGTAGAAATCACCATCATTGTGCACCCGTGAGTCTTTACTGCAGAATAAAGCCCAGTTCAGCCTCGGTGCACACTAAACATACTGCATACTACAAAGACTTGTACTGCATACTACAAAGACAGTATAATACTTGCAGAAGGAGTGGTAAGCAGAAGAGGAAAGACTTTGATTGTAAACTCCCAATGGCATGTTTTGATAATAGTTGTTTTGTGTTTTGAATGTTGTAAATACAGTTAGTGTGGTATTTCCTCTGCTGACGCCCTACACGGTCTCTCTGACTTAAACAGGCGGAGGGTAAATAAAGTGAATTATCCCTGTAACAGCACCGATGGACGGTGTTGGTGTGGATGTCACAGCTCTTCGGTGCTAATCGATTGATTTTGCCTCAGGGTAAAGAAACAAAAGTGTTTAACAGTCTGTGTCTCTGAAGAGCAGCTGTAGCCGGAGGGCATCGCTTCTGTCCATCTGCAGTGCATGCTGGGTAACGGCACAGGGCCGAGCAGGTCGGTCATGATTTGTAAACAACCACGTCTGAAGGAGAATTGAGGCTTGGATTTGCATATTAATGAGGCGTCATCAGTAGCTCCGCCCCTGTAGCCTGTGCGCTGGCCTGTCCTGACACAATCAGCTCAGTCGCCTCTGAGAGGAAAAGCAATACAAGCTCCATCTGTCACTGTGTGTCTCACAGGATGCTCGATCCGTCTCCTCTGACATGAACGCTGGCTCAGGTCTGTTGTGATCGCGAGCGGTTCTCCCTCTGGGCAGATAAATCTCAACGAAATCAGTGTATCACTGCAGATCAAAACTGGGATTAAACCTTTAAAGGAGACGTGCGTGTGTGTTTCTCATGCGGGTGTTTGAGAGCGGAGGGTGCTGGATGACCCTCACAGCGGCTTCAGACAGACACTCAACCGTCTATATGGAGAAAAGACGATGCAGTCCTTTCCCCTTATGCTGGGCTGGAGGTACATGTGTGTGTGTGTGTGTGTGTGTGTGTGTGTCTGTGTGTGTGTGTGTGTGTGTGTGTGTGTGTCTGTGTGTGTGTGTGTGTGTGTGTGTGTGTCTGTGTGTCTGTGTGTGTCTGTGTCTGTCTGTGTGTGTGTGTGTGTGTGTGTGTCTGTGTGTGTGTGTGTGTGTGTGCGTGTGTGTGTGTGTGTGTGTCTGTGTGTGTGTCTGTGTGTGTGTGTCTGTGTGTGCGTGTGTGTGTGTGTGTGTGTGTGTGTGTGTGTGTGTGTGTGTGTGTTTTGGTTCAGCAGCACCTGCTCTTGACGCTGTCCATCAAACAGTCATTCAGTCTTAATCTTATTGTCTTTTGTGTGTCTAACTGACAGAACAAACTCAATCTCAAGTGTGTTTGTGTGTTTGAGAAATCATTGAGGAAGATTATTGATCTGAAGATGAAAATGAGGCCAATTTCTTTGAATTGATTGATTTGAATCATCTGGTGAACTGTAAACAGTGATGGTGCCGTCAGTGATCTCTTCACATATAACCCTTTAACAAATGTGCCAGTTATTTTCTTACTGATTTCTAGTCAGTAATGGTCTATGACCTGTCATTAAATAATGACTACACACTGACAGCTGTAGATATTAAACATCAGATCTGTAATACTGTTTATTACTGTAGATACACAGGAGTTGCGTGTCCTGATGACACGCATTTAAATGTTTGCCTGTTTTGCAGCATGTTAAGAGCTCAGCGGTCTGTTCAGACAGAAGGTTTGGCATTGGCTTTCACTACTGATGCATGATGGGATATTTGTGGATGAGATCACAGCGTGGCATCGTTTCAGTTCCACTCGATGATTTCAGCAGTAATGGGCATCTGTTCATGGACGTTTGTCGTGTCGGGCTGTATGTGGCACACTCAGCAGTTCAGTTTCAGCCGTGTCACGCTGTCATGAATGAGTCATTACTCTCAGATGATGAAAAATCCTCATGCAATCCATAAATAATGACTCATATCACAGACAGACGGGATCAGTGGGACTGAACCGTTCAGATAGATGACTATATGTGCTTACAGAAGTCAGATTTACTCGACTGATTTAAATATTACTGCATTTAAACCCTTCAGACAGACAAACATCGAGTGTGTAAGTGCATGACTTTAAATAAGATTTCTGCTCGTTTTTGCAAACTAAAGGACATGTTAAATAGGAACTGTAATGGATATGGGATTAATTGTTCTATTACTGCATCTGTATGTAAAGAGTGTGTGTGCTTGTGTCTGTCTGTGTGTGTGTGTCTGTGTGTGTCTGTGTGTGTGCTTGTGTCTGTGTGTGTCTGTGTGTGTGCTTGTGTCTGTGTGTCTGTGTGTGCTTGTGTCTGTGTGTGTCTGTGCTTGATAAGTGATAGATAGATGTGTGATGTGTGTCTGTGTGTGTGTGTCTGTGTGTGTGTGTGTCTGTGTGTGTGTCTGTGTGTGTGTGTGTGTGTGTGTGTGTGTGTGTCTGTGTGTGTGTGTGTGTACTTGTGTCTGTGTGTGTGTGTGTCTGTGTCTGTGTGTGCTTGTGTCTGTGTGTGTCTGTGTGTGTGTGTGTGTGTGTGTGTGTGTGTGTGTGTGTGTGTGTGTGTGTGTGTGTCTGTGTGTGCTGTGTGTGTGTGTGTGTGTGTGTGTGTGTGTGTGTGTGTCTGTGTGTGTGTCTGTGTGTGTGTCTGTGTGTGTGTGTGTGTCTGTGTGTGTGTGTGTGTGTGTGTGTCTGTGTGTGTCTGTGTGTGTGTCTGTGTGTGCTTGTGTCTGTGTGTGCTTGTGTCTGTGTCTGTGTGTCTGTGTGTGTGTGTGTGTGTGCTTGTGTGTGTGTCTGTGTGTGTGTCTGTGTGTGTGTCTGTGTGTGTGTGTTTTGGTTCAGCAGCACCTGCTCTTGACGCTGTCCATCAAACAGTCATTCAGTCTTAATCTTATTGTCTTTTGTGTGTCTAACTGACAGAACAAACTCAATCTCAAGTGTGTTTGTGTGTTTGAGAAATCATTGAGGAAGATTATTGATCTGAAGATGAAAATGAGGCCAATTTCTTTGAATTGATTGATTGTTTTTTATTCAGCAGACAGATGGAGTGGTCAGATATGACAGAGGGAATTTAATTTTTCATGCAGTCAGTCAATGTCTCTTTGCACTATAGAGCCATTTATCAGCTTTGGGATTTGTTGTGACATCAGTAAAGGGGTTTGCTCAGACACATCCTCACATCCGAATAACATCATCAGATGTGTAGATGTGATCAGTAAAGGGATGTGAGGCTGTGTCAGACATTGCAGTTACTTTCAGGTGCAGAAATGTGTTGAGCAGTCACTCCTCTTCTGCTCTTTCACTCCTCTTTCCTCATACAATAACATCATGTTGTGTTCAGGGTCAGTTGCTGTTAATTGGTGGATCTAAGTTTGCCTTGTTTTGTCTTTCTCTTGTTTCCGAACAGAATATGACAGACACCTAGCACACAGAAAAGGCATGGCGACGGCATACCTGGAGCCCAACCCTAACCACACCCTGGTGGGCGGGGCCAAGGCTCGTCTCAGCGCGGGTACGGAGCGGACACCCGGAGCCCCAGACCGGGTCCTGAAAGTCTTCCATCATTTCGAGAACAACAGTGAACACAGCACTTGGTCCAGTAACATCCGACATGGAGATGCGACAGACGTCAGGGTGAGAAACACAACACTATACTGAATCATTTACTCAATCTATGAGAAACATGAGCCAATCAATAATCCAGTCCTGTTTTGCTAATGATAGTTTGTTTTAGAGATGTACTGATGGTCTGACTCATTAAAGCTAGTGTAAATAGTTGATCAGGTTCTGAACCTGCTATGGTTTTATGTAAAGCAGCTTCAGAGAAACACTGATGTCTGAAATCACATCCGCAGTAAGAATAAACATTCTGTTCCTCTGGATCAGGTCTTAAAATGTATTCAATAATAAAACAAAACAATTACTAAACTCTTGTATTTAGCTGTTTTATAATGATGAATAAACGTAGACATATACACACAAACAGTGGTGTCTCGACAAGCGCCCAGCTCCTCCTACACATCCTGATTATTAGATGATGACCTCAGCAGTGATGTCATCCACCCCATATATGTTTGCATCTGTGGCGTGACGCTAAGCGCTTTCATTATTCAATAATGTAGTTCATACAGATACAGATGTGTGTTTAATAATATATATATATATAACACAGAACTGTAATGTGAAGATTTAGTCTTCTGAAGGTTGAGGTGGATTTACACAGTGAGTTCATTATCCAGTAATGAGCTTAAGGATTTTATGAATCTATAAATCACTTGATTTTATTGCAGTGTGCTGAAGGGTATTAATGACCATGAACTGTGTGATATTAATATCTGTGTGTGTGTGTCTGCAGGGAATCATTCAGAAGATTGTGGACATTCATAAAGTCAAACACGTGGCATGTTTCGGGCTGCGTCTCACTCACGTCCCGTCGGGGGACATCCACTGGCTCCACCCTGATATGGGCGTGTCTCATGTGAGGGAGAAGTATGAACAGAATCACCCGCAGGACGAGTGGAGGTAAATGACATTTCTGTTAATCGGTCCGATTACCAGAACTAACCAAAAGTCAAATCTCACTGGTCCTCATTTGTCATAGTTGTATCTCTGATTGGCTGTGATTTTCTTGTCAGGTTTCTTAAGAAATACATAAATGTGGTTATGGCTGTTGTTACATGTGTAATGTGAAATCACAGATGTGAACATTGGCTGTATTGTTCGTTTATATAAAAGGTGTCCATGTTTTAAATGCAAATTTGACCTCTCTGGATGTGGACGGTAGGCTGGTCAAACTCTTGTTGCTATGGAGATGCTCATGCCGTTGATGTCAGGATGAGCTGTTGTTCTTTTAGTAGCATGAGTTTTAGGGTCTTGACTCATTGTCCGTCTTTGAGTTATGTCCGTGCAGATGGCATTTTTTATGTCTTTTCTATTTACCCACAATGCAACAGCAAACACATGAGGTCCATGTGCCCCGTCAGCCAGCTGCAGCTTCTGTTCACCTGCTGATAATAAAACACACACCATCCTGCTTTAGAATACCGCTGCCATCTGCTTTTGTTTGTGTGTTTGTGAAGAGTTCACTGGTGTCTGGGACTAATGTTTGATACAGACAGATATTTCTTGGTGCGGAAAATCTATCCTGGAAAGAATTGACTGCCGTTTTAGCATAAAGATGTGTCTTTGTCTTTGATTGTGTGATGAACAGTACAGTAAAGCTCCTCTGCTCTTTTCTACTCTGAGCTTTTAATGTCAGGAAATCCCAGAAGCCGTTCTGTGATCAGATAAGACGGTTTGTTTAGAGGATATTTTGTCTCCTGTTGGATGAAGCGGTCACGTCCGCTGATGAAGATCTGTTGAGAGTACAGTAGATTTGATCATTTCTCAGTTTTAAGGGTTATTTGCTCATGGAGAGAATAATAATTATTTCACAGCCTGTGATGTATGTTTTGTCATGTTGATGGATTACAGTATTGACTGTTTCATCAGCATGTGTGTTTCTGTTGCATGTGTTGAATGATAAGGCATGTGTGATTATTGATGGAGTGTTTAGATGATTCGTCTGCAGGAAATATTCACTTTGGCTCTGTGTGTCATCACTCACTCCACATGTACTGATGGATTATTACTCTGTGATTGAATATTTACCTTCTGTTTATACTTGACTGCATAAATGTGTCTCTGTGCATATAAAACTGATGTATGATTGCAGAGCTGTATGCAGTTAGTGTTTGAGTTTATAGCTGCTCATGTCTCTTATGTCTCTCTCTGTCTCTCTCTCTCTCTCTCTCTCTCTCTCTCTCTCTCTCTCTCTCTCTCTCTCTCTCTCCTCTCTCTCTCTCTCTCTCTCTCTCTCTCTCTCTCTCTCTCTCTCTCTCTCTCTCTCTCTCTCTCTCTCTCTGTCTCTCTCTGTCTCTCTCTCTCTCTCTGTCTCTCTCTCTCTCACTCTCACTCACTCACTCTCTCTCTCTCTCTCTCGCTCTCTCTCTCTCTCTCTCTGTGTTCTTCAGGTATGAACTGAGGATCCGTTACCTGCCCAAGGGTTTCCTGAATCAGTTCACTGAAGACAAACCGACACTGAACTATTTTTACCAGCAGGTGGGTAAGGTCTCTGCGTCTGTCCTGCTGCTGAACGTCAGATGATGTCAGTTTGTGTGTGTGTTTAAAGTAGATCATCAGTAAAGATATCTCACAATCCTCCAGCAGTGTCTCATGAAAACAAGCAGCTGCACCACTGTAAATCACTTCTCATAACCTCTCTCTCTCTCTCTCTCTCTCTCTCTCTCTCTCTCTCTCTCTCTCTCTCTCTCTCTCTCTCTCTCTCTCTCTCTCTCTCTCTCTCTCTCTCTCTCTCTCTCTCTCTCTCTCTCTCTCTCTGTCTCTCTCTCTCTCTCTCTCTCTGTCTCTCTCTCTCTCTCTCTCTCTCTCTCTCTCTCTCTCTCTCTCTCTCTCTCTCTCTCTCTCTCTCTCTCTCTCTCTCTCTCTCTCTCTCTCTCTCTCTCTCTCTCTCTCTCTCTCTCTCTCTCTCTCTCTTCAGGTGAAGAATGATTACCTGTTGGAGATGGCGGATCAGGTAGAACAGGAGATCGCTGAAGTTGGGATGTCTTGAGATCAGGTCTCTTCAGTTTCCTGTGGTTATCTCCAGATCCAGCTGAACTTAGAGAGATGCTTATGTTCATTTGTCATTTTGCAGGAGAGTCTACAGAGAGATGAGAGGAAACGCTCTGGATAAGAAATCCAACTATGAGCTGTTAGAGTAAGTGTGACTGTGTTTCTGCAGAGTTGTGTTATGACATTTACTCATCTTCTGTCAATCATTCAAGTGTGTAGTTACAGGAATAAATGTAAGTTGTCCTTTAACCTGGTAGTCTGTCCACACACACACCTCTTTCCTCTCAGGGGTGTGACGCACACGTGTGTATATTAGCCCCGGGTCATGTGTGTGTTGCCCCTCAGGGGGCGGGGCACATAGTGAACACCAATCACAAAGCATTTATGATGTGAGTGACAGCTGCAGGGGCCAGTGATTTATTTTCTGATCAGGGATCTCTGGTTTTTATTGACTTCACTGCTGTTATATATGACGTTTGATGATGTATCCAGTGCTGTATGTGCTGCTTTAACACACAGCAGATTAAAGTGTGGACTGATGTGCAGAATTTCAGGGTGAATTGTTTGGAGAAGAGCCATGTGCTTAAAACTTCAATAAATGCACATTTCATTAATGTTAAATGATGAAACAATCATGAGGGACCATTGCTTTTTATTAGGCTTTAAATCCTGCTCGCCCGCACACTCAGGAGAGAGAGAGAGGATTTTATAAGGTCATTTCATTAAACAGGCTTTTTCCAGTTTGATTTCCTGTTTTTTGTCTGAAAAAGATGACTTTTTATTCTACAGTGAAGAAAAGTATTACATGAAACATGTAGATGTTCATGTGTATTTCAGGACAGTAACAGGGTTGACTGTTTTACACTTTATTTGATATTACAAGACTTAAAGTAATGTAAAAAAACACTGTTTGTTTAAGAATCCAATGCTGTGCGCATGTCAATTATTGCTTGTGTATAAAATCATTGTGTGTTTTTCAGGAAAGATGTCGGGCTCAGGCGCTTCTTCCCCAAAAGTTTATTGGAGTCTGTGAAGGTGAGTTGATGTTTTGGCTTGTTGTTAGGGTGTTGCTATGGTGTTTTAAGGTCTTGTGCCAGTTGCTAATGTGCTTGTTGCTAGTTTAAAGTGCATGGCTATGAAGGGTGTAAGGATATTCTGGGGATGGTTAAACTGTTCTCTGTTTATATCAGTGTGTTGCTCAGCAGTTGATATTGTGTTGTTATATGAGCAATAATAATAATAGCAATACACTACACAGAACTAGAACATGTCAGAAACACGTGTGTGTGTGGGGTACAGATGGCATTAGAATAGGTTTGTGACTCTGCTGTTATTAAGACAAACACACACACCCATACAGACAGATGCTCAGTAAAAACTGGGGTCGTCCTTTGACCCTTGAGGTCATTAATGCGTGCATGTGTGTAGGTGCCCCAGATACCACTTAACCCAGACACACACACACACACACACACACACACACACACACACACACACACACACACACACACACACACACAGACACACTCACACACACACACACACAGACACACACACATACTCACACACACACACATACTCACACACACACACACACAGACACACACACAGACACACACACAGACACACACACAGACACACACACACACACACACACACACACACACACACACACACAGACACACACACAGACACACACACAGACACACACACAGACACACACACACACACACACACACACACACACACACACACACACACACACACACACACACACACACACACACACACACACACACACACACACACACAGACACACACACAGACACACACACACACACACACACACACACACACACACAGAGCGCTTCAGCACAGATATTTCTGGAGAGTGTTTAATTTTGGCGGATTACAACATTTAATCCTTGTGATTCCTAGAATACAAGCTTTAAGAGAATTCATGCAGCATGTGTTCATGAGGCTGATTGTGTTAGAAACGGGTTTAAGGATCAGCCCGACCATCTGTCGTCTGCTCACATTCACCTGTGATGTCACTGTTAGATCACCTAATACTCATCATTTTCTTTCTTCTAATGAATAATGAGAAACACAAAAGAAGATGTTTCCTCATAATTCAGTCAAATAAAAGAAACTCAAATGGCACAAGGGTGTAAATGAAGACAAGATTGAAGAGGAAACACTAGAATGATTGTTCAGACTGCAGATCATGAAATCAGTCCGACCCTTCCCATAATTCCTTCACAGATGTGTGCTCAGATAGCACATGTATTTCCTGTCAGGACGGGTGGAGCGTCTCTCTGACCAGCCGCTCTGATATCATCTGTGTATCTCTGCTGGGAATGCTGTTACCCATAATGCATTTCAGTGCCCATTACACACAGACTGTGTCTTTCCTTTAATTCAGGGAGACACATCAAGACACACTTCTTGTCTTATTTGAGTATAAAACAATTTCATGTGCTCCGTTACTGTTGTATAACTTAAGTAACAATATTTTTTCAGTATAAATGATTTTGATGTAATCCTATAAACATGTTAAACACTGTATAACACTGTCTCCTTTGTTTTATTAGGCTAAAACACTGAGGAAACACATCCAGCAAACCTTCAAGCAGTTTGCTAATCTGAATGATGAACAGAGTATTCTGAAGTTCTTTGAGATCCTGTCACCCGTCTACAGATTTGATAAAGAGTGTTTCAGATGTGCACTGGGGGTACGTCACTTCCACGTCTCTACTGCTCTCTACTGGACATTCACTTTATATCACAGCCATCAGTGAATGAATTAGATTGTTGTGTTTCACTTTAGTCGTGTCTTATTCACTGTTGTTAAATATAGACTCTGAAATGTTTTCTCTGTAGTCATTGACACATAATTCTCTCTTTCAGTCGAGTTGGGTTATATCTGTGGATCTTGCTATCGGTCCAGAGGAGGGAATCAGCTACCTGACAGACAAGGGCTCTACGGTAAGAAAATCCAGCTTCCCATTGGTGTATAATAAACGTCAGATGTTCTGATTGGCTGTGATGTTATCACTGTGTGATGTCACTGTCATTGATGACAAACCTGTAGTAGAGTACACGTCTGTTAGAGCAAAATACCATTCTTAAAAACATTCATTATTTTTTTTTAATGTATTTATTATTATTATTATTATTCTATTTTATTTATTTATTTTTGAATTATTATTATTAATTTATTTCTATTTTATTTATTTATTTATTTATTTCTGATTATTATTTTATTTATCTTTTTTTCTCTGGGGATGGGGTGGGAAAATATTTGTTCACGATTCTTTTGTATTTGCATCCTGTTATTATTGTAAAAGTTCAATAAACAGATATAAAAAAAAAAACCATTCATAATATAAGCATATTAATATTAGATGAATTATCAAACATTTGTGGTTTATAAAGTCAGAAGTTCATCTGGAAGAGTTTATCATGCGAGTCATCTCTGTCTTTCAGCCGACACACCTGGCTAACTTCACACAGGTTCAGAGTATCCAGTACTCGTGTGTGGAGGAGAGAGAGAGGAAGAGTGTCTTACAGCTGGACGTGGCCGGAGCGGCAGAGGTAAATACATCTGTTATCAGAAACGTGATGATCGGTGTCTGTCAGTGCAGCTGGTCTCCACGTCACCGCGCGGCTGCTGTTAAAGATAGTGGCTCATTGTGAATGTCTCTCGCCCGCTCACAGCCTCTCACCATCAGCACGTCAAACTTCATGACGGCAGAAAACATGGCTGACCTCATCGACGGCTACTGTCGACTGCTCAGCGGCGTCAGCCAATCCTTCATCGTCAGACCTCAGAAAGGTACATCTTCATCATGCTGATGCTTTATGGGCATTACAATGAAAGAAATGTATTGTGAAGAATCTCTAAGAGAAAACAACACAGCCCTTGTGCTGAATGGAGTATTTTTGTGTGTTTATTTTGGTGTTGAAGTTTATAACAATATGCCCAGTCCAGTCCACAAACTTTATTGTCATCTGTTTGTTTTATCTGTTGTGTGTTTTTCTGTGTAACAGAGGGTGAGAGAGCTCTTCCATCCATTCCAAAGTAAGTTGACTGGAAAACATCTAATATTGGACAAAATGGAAATGATTTGAACCCATCTGAATGGTGTGACTGTGAAAATACACTATATATATCAATCCTACATGTTGCACAAGTCTCTGAATGTAAATAGTGCTTGTAAATGTAAAAAACATTTTTATGTATTTGGCAGATGCTTTTATCCAAAGCGACTTACAGTTCATTATACTAAATATATTTATTGAGTATGTGCAACACCTGGAATCAAAGCCATGATGCTTTAAGCTACAGGATATCTTGTGATATGAATGTGTTATGTTACAGTATGTCTTATTATTTTTGGTGTGTTAATGAAACTGTTGTTCCACAGAGTCGGTAACAATGAGAAGAGGCTTGAGGGAATTCGTGCTGGGGTTCGAGCGATCTCCGTGTCAGGTAAAACCATCTGATTCATCTCTCCTATATGATCCAGATCTGGATATCCCACAATATCAAATCTAATCTCTGAATAAAATCATGTCTCAGCACAGATTATTGCATTGTATGTGGCAGTAGAGAATTGAAATGAACCGCTGATATCTTTTAAAGCAGATGATGAGGTGATATTCTCCAGATGTGTTTGTAACGTTTAAAGGGTCGTGTGTGAGATCTGACGCTCATGTCGGGATGAGATCAGTGTTTACTGATGCCGTTAAACGTGTCTGGTGGTCCGTTTACATTTGAGATGTTCGGCATTATCTATAAACATAACATATAAAGGTCAGGTGTTCACAGGACCTGAGAGAGAACAGCTGTGTAACACACGCAAAGATATCAGCACAGGGATGGCATGATAAAAGATCTTGAAAATGAAAAGGATTCATCACGTGTGGTTTGTGAGTGTCTTCATTTCTTCTGTCTGTGTGTTTCCATCACTGAAGACTCTGAAGAGCTTCAGACGTCCACCAGATCTGCTAAAGCTCGTCGCTTTCTTCTGCCGTTTGTTCTCTGTTCCCACGAGTCTCATCCTCAGGGTACCCGCTCCTCCCGTCTGTCCGTGTGTTTTAACATGCTTTGATCTTCACATGCTCTCTGACATCATGTCATCATATATCTCATGTTTATCATGTGCTCATACAGCAAGTGATCAGATGATAATTACACACACTGTCATCCCACAACACATAATTCACCTGGACCCTTTTCTTACTTATTTCTTTAATTTTTCTATAATAGACGTGTTCCTTAAGCAAAATAACACATTTTTCACATGCATGTGCATGTTTCAATGAGAGTTCAGACTGAATCTGTTCTCACGTCTCATCACTAACAGCAGAAACACTTTCATGATTGTCATCTGTTGTTTGTTTATAGAGTAACCGCTCTTCTCTCATCTCTTCTTCTCTCCTCTGGTCTCTTTGCATGCTTTCACTGGACCTACAGAAGATGTTAGTGGAGATGGTAATGTGGTTAAACAGTCGTGTGTGAGTTTTGTGTAGATTGTAGTTGTGGATAAATTGTGCGCACACTCTCTGTGTTATTTACAGAAATTTCACAATTCTTTAAGTATTTAACAAAAACTTGGGACTCAGTCTGATTAATAAACATGAAGCAATAGAGACTTCCTTCCCCTTGACTCTTGAGAACAACCACAGAGCCGCTCTCTGATTGGCTGGTCAGACTGTGAGAGCTGCTCTCTGATTGGCCGGTTAGACAGACACAGCTGCACAGATTCAGTTCTGGAGATTTTAAAGAGAGAAGTGTGTGTGTGTGTGTGTGTGTGTGGTGTGGGTGTGTGTGTGTGTGTGTGTGTGTGTGTGTGTGTGTGTGTGTGTGTGTGTGTGTGTGTGTGTGTGTGTGTGTGTGTGTGTGTGTGTGTGTGTGGGTGTGTGTGTGTGTGTGTTGTGTGTGTCTGTGTGTGTGTGTGTGTGTGTGTGTGTTGTGTGTGTGTGTGTGTGTTGTGTGTGTGTGTGTGTGTGTGTGTGTGTGTGTCTGTGTCTGTGTCTGTGTGTGTGTGTGTGTGTGTGTGTGTGTGTGTGTGTGTGTGTGTCTGTGTGTGTGTGTGTGTGTCTGTGTGTGTGTGTGTGTGTGTGTGTGTGTGTGTGTGTGTGTGTGTCTGTGTGTGTGTGTCTGTGTGTGTGTGTGTGTGTGTGTGTGTGTGTGTGTGTGTGTGTGTGTGTGTGTGTGTGTGTGTGTGTGTGTGTGTGTGTGTGTGTGTGTGTGTGTGTGTGGTGTGGGTGTGTGTGTGTGTGTTGTGTGTGTCTGTGTGTGTGTGTGTGTTGTGTGTGTGTTGTGTGTGTGTGGGTGTGTGTGTGTGTGTGTGTGTTGTGTGTGTCTGTGTCTGTGTCTGTGTCTGTGTCTGTGTGTGTGTGTGTGTGTGTGTGTGTGTGTGTGTGTGTGTGTGTGTGTGTGTGTGTGTGTGTGTCTGTGTGTCTGTGTGTGTGTCTGTGTGTGTGTGTGTGTGTGTGTGTGTGTGTGTGTGTGTGTGTGTGTGTGTGTGTGTGTGTGTGTGTGTGTGTGTGTGTGTGTGTGTGTGTGTGTGTGTGTGTGTGTGTGTGTGTGTGTGTGTTGTGTGGCTGATTCAGTGGTTTGGTTTGAGGTTGGATCTAGTTTCTCTGGTGGAAGGATATATATATACGTGTGTGTGTGTGTTTAGGGTTGTGTAGTGAGCGAGTGGGCGTTCTTTGGCGCGCGCATGTGTGTGTGTGTTTGACACTGACCGCTGCTCTCTTCTCTCGGCAGAAACAGACGACTACGCAGAGATCATAGATGAGGAAGACACCTACACTATGCCCTCTAGTAAGTACCCTTGACTCCTGCTGTATATGAAGTGTGTGTGTTCTCTAAACTCTCCCGGGATCCAGATGTTTCTGTCTAGATCCGTTTCTGAGCCAAACGTTTTTTTCCTCTCTGGCTCGGTCAGTTTGTTGATGTGGCGACAGATGAAATGTGAAGTGACTCTCGAATCTTCTCTTCTGTCTGAAACAAATGCAGCTTCAGGTCTGAACGTTTAGAAGCTTTGAGATGAGTTTCAAATAAAGCAGATTGTATGTGGACTTTATAGGATAAAACTGCATAAGTTTGTGTGCGTTCTGAAGCTGAAATAAACTCTTAAAAGATGTCCTCAATAGTGGAAATGATTTATAAACAAACACAAGATGTTTTAGAGTTTCATTTATAGTGTAATAATACACAGTTTTCTTTCATTTGCCATTAGTCTGTGATTGATAACTATCTGTTAACAGTAAATCTTAGTTTAGATAAACGTGTGTGTGTGAGTCAGAGAAGTATGACATCTAACACTAACTCTCACGAGTGTGTGAGCGGTTAATACAAACACTGTGTGAGACAGAGAGATGGTGTTAATGTTTGTAAAGGTGTTTAAGATGAATATTGAATGTGAATATCATCATCATCAGTTATTTAGTCGTGTTTGTTTCAGACAGAGTAAAGAATGCTCATGAAATGAGTCATGTGTTATATTCCAGCTCTTCTCACGTCACACACGAGTGACAAACACACAATCACTCCCAACAGTTTCATCTCATCTTTAGAAATGATCTAAACACAATATATCTGCTTGTGTTTAACAAAGAGAGAAAGTCATTCAGGTTTAAGATTTTCTGTGAAAGTGTTTCACATTTACGGCTCGTTTCCAGTGAATGTTTTTATGGATTCATGTGTGAATGTTTATTCCTTTTTCATCTTAATCTTCTGCTTCTCCTTCATTTTCTTCTAAAACCTCTCACTTTTCTCTTTAACACCCAGCTGAAGTCTATGGATTAGGCACAGGTAACTCCAGCCGTCTGTTATTGTGTCTGTGTGTTTCATTCTCTTCAGTATCTCACGGGCTAATGCAGGTTTTCAAATATGTCATTTGTATTAAAATAATGACGTCTTTAGTATGTTTTAGGTGACGTCGTTACTGTAATGTCAGAAAACCTGCAGTAGCCGTTGATATGCAGACTTGACAATGAAGTTTTTATTTGCTCATTTATATATTTAGTTTTTTTAGCATAATAGTATTTTTTTCTTTGATGT
This sequence comes from Beaufortia kweichowensis, assembly GCA_019155185.1. Taxonomy (NCBI): domain Eukaryota; kingdom Metazoa; phylum Chordata; class Actinopteri; order Cypriniformes; family Gastromyzontidae; genus Beaufortia; species Beaufortia kweichowensis. The sequence goes on along the minus strand of CM032809.1, from coordinate 423,420 downwards.
AGTTTATTATGAATGTACATGAAGTAAGTGTTTGAGTAAATCTCACGCAGCTGTCTGATGATGATGATGATGATGAACAGTTTCTCTGTGTTCAGTAGATGATGTAATGAACGGTTTGTTGACGTGTTTGTAGCATGATGATCAGTATGCTCAGGGTCATAGATGTGATGTTGGGCTTCAGGTGTGTGTGACATGTGTTCTCTTGTGTTGTTTGCTCACAGCTCAGGACTATGAAATCCAGCGAGAGAGGATCGAGCTGGGCCGATGTATCGGTGAAGGACAGTTCGGAGACGTCCACCAGGGCTCTACGTCAGTCCGGTAAGATCCAGATTTATTGTACATAAAATGACTTCAAGATCAAAGATGAATAAACATTTCATTGAGTATTGTTCTGTTACGTGTTTAAAGCCATAAATGCAGTAAAACGACAATAGTGTAGAATAAAAAGTATCTTGATTTACAATATTGTGACAGGAGAATCCATCATTATCGGTGGCCATAAAGACATGTAAAAACTGCACATCTGATAGTGTACGTGAGAAGTTTCTACAGGAGGCCTGTGAGTATAAATCACACATCTGATTATTCAGACAGCACATGAAATAATGTCACGTAACGCTGTGTGATTATTGTATTTGACAGTGACGATGAGGCAGTTTGACCATCCGCACATTGTAAAGCTGATCGGAATAATCACAGAAAATCCCGTCTGGATCATTATGGAGCTGTGTACGCTCGGAGAGGTGAGACTCATTTCACATCTTTTAAGTTTTACATTCACCTGACTGAAGCTTTTTGATTGGTCAGTCTTCTGCCGATTAGTGTAACTTTGTTTTTTGTAGTTGAGGTCGTTTTTACAAGTGAGAAAGTACAATCTGGATCTGTCCACGCTGATTCTGTTCGCCTATCAGCTGAGCACA
>CM032809.1:367500-415000 GCA_019155185.1 Beaufortia kweichowensis | reverse complement strand
TGAAACTGCTTGGCAAAGAGGGATTATAATGGCGATTGAGTCTGATGTGAGCATTATATTACACCAGGAACAGAAGCTAATATCACATATCAGTCACTTGAAGCACATACTGGTAAATGATTATAATCAGCTGCCTTCCAACATCAAGACACATATATTCTATAAAATCATGACCTGCTTTATTTTGTATCAGATTTTCACACAGCGGGGTTTAAAAAGCCCTTTGAGTTTTTAATTAGAGTAACTTGTGTACAGAACAATCGTGAATCTGTTTTGTCATTCTGATATAAATTATTCTCAGGAAGAAAAGAGCTTTTAACTAATAAAATATCATCAATATCTTTAGCTTTGTCTGGATGTTTTCTGCTACGGTTTATGGTATTTATTTGTATGAATTACCAGCTGAGGTCTTCATATAAACCCTTTAAGAAGTGAAGATCTTCATATGGAAGAGGTTCTGGATACGGTAAAGGAGAAAAATATTAGCAGAAATGAAAAATTGCTGTCTGTGAAGTATGAGGTTTTATTCAGCTGTTTTTAGATAAACTTCAGCTGCTTTATTGTCTTAAATGTATAAATGTTTTTACAGGTTGTTGAATCTCTGAGTGTTTTATATGAAGCACTAAAGCAGAAGATGCTGAGATCTCCAGAGTCTGGATGTCTCGAGACATCAAAAGGTTTTTGATGAGGTAAATAAAGACATTATTACATCAAATCACAGTGTCATCTAGAATGTGATCTAGCTTTATCAGATGATCTAGTGCCATCCAATGAAGAGACAGAGATCATCACATGATCACCTCTCATGCTCTCTTCCACAAGTGAAGATCTGGAAGATCTAAATTATTAAAGAAATCACACATTTATAAATGTATGTATAAAGGATTATTCCATCAACGTTTTCTATTTACTTTTTACAGACTTTTAACAGTGATCAAACTCCATCAGATGAGCTCATGTCATCAGATACAGGTGTGATTTGTTTGATTGACAGTAAATACAGGAGCAGGTTTATTAGGCTGCTGTCACTTTAAGATCAAATCTACTGTGACACGTTCCTTTATTAGCTGTTTACTTTCACTTCTTCATGAGGATATTTGACAGTACGATTATTTTGTGTAAGTGTGTGTGAATATGTCCGTTTAACTTGATTCCGTTTTTGCAGGATGAGGCTTTCTGGGCGCGCGTGCACATGACTTCTCAAACAGCGCGCGTGCACCGAACGAACACCATCTGTTTGAATATTTAAGATCATTTACATTGTCAACACATGTGTGACGTGCACGGACAGTGATTGACAGGTGACGCACGTATTCATCAAACATTCTATCGTTGCTTAGCAGCAGGGCAGTAGTAATGCATGACGTCATCGCGGGTCGTCCATATAAACAGCTGCAGCGGCAGAAATTCTCATTCGCAAACGGACAGTCCGAGAGAACAGAAGAAGTTCTTGTGCTCGAGTGTTTGTTCTGTTCGACATGGAGTCTCAGTTTGATCTGCTTGCTGAACTCGTGGATTTGGTGGTCACTGATTTATCTGTAGAAGAAATCAGACAGATTGTGACTCAGAATATAAAGCTGGGAAATGATCTCGCTAATGTCAATATCCCATCAGTCACCTGCAGATGTGAAGATGAGGATGAAGATGTTTTCTTTGATGCTGTAGAGTCTGAGGAATCTTCAGATGTTTGGTATGATGCGTTTGAAACCCTCAGCCAGATGGAATCTGCTTCAGCTTCATCATCAGATACAGACAGAAAAGATGATGATGATGATGATGATGACCGATCAGATGAGCTCTGTACAGTCGGTTGCAGTGAAAGTCTGGAATTGAAAGATAAAGTCAAACAGATGGATTCCTTTGAGACATACAATCATCCAGCGGTCCATCATGAAGCGGCTCCCTCACATCACACTAAAGCAAAGATTGAGGGAAACCTGAAGAAATCCAGCAAGAAGAAACGAGTCAAGCGTTTCTTCAGAAGAGCATGGAAGGGACTGAAGCGAAGGGTCAGAGACTGTTTTTCTGACAAACCACTTCTAACAGCAATGTACTAAAATGAAGAAAATTAAGTCTTCTTCTGTTCCGTGTTACACAATCATCTGTGCAAAAAAAACAATCATCTGTGCAACAAAACAAAACAATCATCTGTGCAAAAAAAAAAAAATCATCTGTGCAACAAACAACAAAATCATCTGTGCAACAAACAACAAAATCATCTGTGCAACAAAAACAATCATCTGTGCAACAAAAAAAAAACAATAATGTGTGCAAAAAAACAACAACAATCATCTGTGCAAAAAAAAATAATCTGTGCAACAAAAAAATAATAATCTGTGCAAAAATTGATATAAATGCATGTATATTTATAAATAATAAAAATATTTACAAATAAAATAAGTAGTTATGACTCTTACATTTTGACTGAATGAAACTTCCTTTAATCAGACGTTTATGAGAAATACATAATAAAAGTAATATTGTTCTTCATACACTGTAAAAACTAATTCAGGGGACCTTTAGTCATTATTAAATATATATATTGTTGTGACACAAAAAATCAAGTTCTGAAATGCTGTTAGACTTTTTACTTGTAATTGTTGTTTTATTGAGCTTGGATGACGATATACTATCATGACTTGTCATAGCTTAACATTTTCAGTTCATCTCAAATGTATTTAATTTGAAGTTCTGTTCATGTAAAACAGCATCTGATGACGCAGTTTCCTGCATGTGCGGCATGTTCAAGGCCAGACGAGTGACCAGCTGAAAGTCATTGACACTTCATGACACATCTAGAAAGTGTTTTCTGAATGAATGAATGGATGGATCGGATTGAATAGTTTTATTAGGTCTTTGATCTGTGCAGGTGATTAAAACACTCCTCATTGCTGTTCTCTCTTTAATCCGTCCAAGTCTGCTTTATATCTGTCACTTTTCTTCTGTATTCATTCTGTATTGATTTGTTTCTTTTCTAATTCATGATTGATTAACAATTAGTTGCAATAGCTGTTGATCTAATATTTAAACTTGATGTTTGCATTAGAGAACATGGCTGTAAATCTTCTCTTTTAAAGTTGATTGAAAGAATATTTGTTCATTTCATGTTTAAATTAGTGCCTTGAATGTACAGTTATCAATGGTTCTAAATCATTTGACTATTCCTGTCTTCACGTTACTTAAAACATTATGTTGGATCAACTCAAAATATTGCTTTGAATTAATGTAATTCTCCCAATTGGCTTAAGTTAAAAATTCTAGTGGAAAATATTAACATATTTATTTTTTGTTGTTGAACCAATGTTTTATTTTGTAGAGTGTATCTTACATACAGTATGTTTGTTTTCAGATATTATAAATTCATACATGTTATCTATCACAGTAGTTGTTAGTCAAAACAATGATTTTTTAAAATCTTATATACTTTAGCTGTTTTTATTATAAATGTTTGCATGTGTTTTACACTTCTGTAGTGTGTGTAAATCTATCTGGATTAGAAACTGTTTTCTACTTTATCTCTGGTGTAGTCAAACCTGTGGATGACGTCTTCTGAATATAATATCATCTGCCCTAAACTAATGTATACTTTGATTTCTTGTCATTTCTTGTTATTTAATTGATATTTATCTAAACACCATTTCTATTTAAAAAGTGTTGTTACGTGACAGGATTTTAATAAGATGTATCACAAACATTTCAGAAGATTTGTGGATCATTTTATTAGACTGAATTAATTGCTTTTGTGAGAAAATATCATTTAATGAATAGACAGTCTGTCCTCTAGTGTTTTAAACTAAACAATCATTTTATTGTAAAATGAACTGAATGTCTGTTTTACTAAGATTAACGTGCTTTTTATAGCTACTATTCAAAAGTAGATATAGTGTTATATTATGTGATATTGTAAATTGTCTAAAATAAAAATATTGACGCTTTCTTTCTTTGTCATTATGGTGATGACGTCATGACGTGAGCGCAGCTGCGCGGGGTCGAGGAGTTTGTAACGTGACTGAATATTTTCTATTATCTCATATATTTAATGAATAATGAATACAATAATTAAGTCATATAGTTTGAATATCGCTACAAGTCGAGATAAATGAAAGTTTAGTGAAGAGGGGGACGTGATTGAAGACAATGTGCAGGTAAGATAAGATGAACAAACACAAGCCTATACCATAATACAATATATTAATGTCATCAGTTTAATATCAGGTTTCTTGACGTGAACAAGTACTATATGTACCATTATACACAAATATATTATTGTTATTATAACAGATAAAGTGTTAAATGTAGATTCTTATAGTGTCATGAGGAAAACAATTGTGAATTAAACTCAATAATCCGTCGAATGTGTCACCCCTAACAAACCTTTAACAAACATACATGTTATCTGAAAACTTTATTGTGGCATAAATCATCAATAATGGGAGCAAAATAAAACAGAAAACAATGGTTTAATAGATGATGAGTGCAGGTGGACATAATGAATATCTCAGAGTTTTGCTGTGAATGTCCAGCAGGAGGCGCTGTCAGTAGAAACACACACACACACACACACACACACACGTCTTTAATCTTTATTCACATTTTAAAAGTGCTTTTTCACTTAAAATAGACAAACTGGTATTCAAGAATAAACCTTGTAAAAAATGACTGTATGTCACCTGACTGGAGGAGAATTAAGCCGTGTGATTGATTGAGGATGTGTAAAAGTGATGTCTGGTTCAATACTGATGATCATCATTTCTTTTAACACTGAGTCTCTTTTCTACAGATCATTCAGAATTAAAACATCACACATAAACATTCACTCTATATAAAAAATCTGCTTGATAAAATCAGACCCGTTTCATCGATCTACACATTACACTTTTCCAGACAAGTACTGAATTGTTTCCTTATTTATCACCATACATTCACAAGAAGAGATCATCTGATACAGTCACGTCTCATTTCAGAGGCGTTTATTTCATTTATAAACAACAAAAACCTCCTCAAATGTAATACAGCACAAAGTAAAATCACCTTTTTACCAGTTACTGTTCAAATACACTTTATAAAGGCACAAAGCCTTCAGACATTTATAGATCAAGATTTATTAGTCATAAGACTGTAAACTGTGCAAACCATCAGGACCTGAGATTATCATTCATAACATGAAGAACGTTTATTTTCAGAACAATTTCACTGTGTCTAAATGTTACCAAAAGATCATTACATCTCAATCAGATACTTGTAAAGTCTCTGACAACTAGCTAAACTAAATAAATGAAATGGTTTATCATTATCTACAGTTTCTGTAAGGAATTGATCAAAGTTAAAGGTTGCAGTGGTTCATCATGGAGACAGAATTAACGTTTACAGGATTCATCTGAAACAGAGAGAGAAAAATAATAATGATGTTACTAAAGATAAAACAACAAGTTTGTTGAAAATGACATATTTGAGTCAAGTAAAATTTGATATCTAAAACAAATGACAATTATTTTTTTACATTTTAACAGTAATCAGACTTCCTCAAAATAAAATCTTTGCCATATGAAAATACAACAACTACAAGATCTTTTTTACAATATGAAACTGATACAATAAAAATCATATATCCAACCCAAAACAATCATTTAATAATCATATATGTTATTGTGATGATGTCATTGAAAGGACACTGACCCACTTTAAGGAATCGAATCCTTGCAGAGCTTACGCTTGTGTCACCGCGGGAGACATTTACTTCTTCCTCATCCTCCTCCTGTTCACCGCCGCACCTCCCGTCCTCCGGTCCCGGATAAAGAGGACAGGATTCAAGTGTGTAGTCTTCTGATGGATACTCACAAACTCTTTCTAGCTGAACGTCATCGAAACACACCTTCACCTGAAACACAGTGAGACATCAGTAAAGAGCCAGGCAAATATTACATTGAGATTATTTCATATTTCACTCACACCATCTTGAACTGCATAAACAATGCAAAGCGCAAACAGTTTAATGACAAATTTCAAGTTAATTAAAATGATTTGATCTCTCGATTAAAATACTCTATTAATGTTAAATTACAGCCTTACAGGGAACCAGTAATCTTTCAGTCACCAGCTACAGATGAGTCGAATACAGAAGAACGTTACAAATGAGTCGCATGCAGAAGAGTCAAATACAGATAAAAACAGAAGAGCCAGATGCAGAAGAGTCAATTACAGAAGAATCAAATGCAGAAGAGTCAAATAAATAAGAGTCAAATATAAAAGAACCAAATGCATAAGAATCAAATCCATAAGAGTCGAATGCAGAAGAATCAAATGCAGAAGAGTCAAATGCAGAAGAATCAAATGCAGAAGAGTCAAATATAAAATAATCAAATGCAGAAGAATCAAATACATAAGAGTCAAATATAAAATAATGAAATGCAGAAGAATCAAATACAGAAGAGTCAAATATAAAATAAGCAAATGCAGAAGAATCAAATACATAAGAGTCAAATATAAAAGAATCAAATGCAGAAGAATCAAATGCAGAAGAGTCAAATATAAAATAATGAAATGCAGAAGAATCAAATACAGAAGAGTCAAATATAAAAGAATCAAATGCAGAAGAATCAAATGCAGAAGAATCAAATACAGAAGAGTCAAATACACACACTGATCAAACAGAACTAACACAGACAGCTGGGATTTTACTCCAGTCATTATAACCAGAGAAACTAGAAAAATGAGAACTTCTGTCTCATTAAAGATCCACAAGAACAGCCCATAATCAACTCATCATGTCAGTGTATCTCTATGAAAAAGAGTGTAGGTTGGTTTTCACAAACTAATTGCTTTAATACATTCTCATGTGTGTGTGTGTGTGTTTGTGTTACAGGAAGTGACACAGCTCTGAGGAGGAAGTAGACAAAGAGCTGTCACAAGACATCATATCAAATTCTCATGCTAGTCTGTTGCTTGCAACAAAAGAATTTAAATCTATATATATAAACAATAATACATGCAGTCACAGCTCTAGATGTTCATTACCGTATGAAAACATCTAGATGTTAAATATTTCAAGTTGTTGTCTGTATGTTCAATTTACAGAAGTTACAGTATGTCAATCTGCTAAAGACAGAAAACTCTTTCTGAAAATCAAACCACAGTAAGCAGTGTTCATCTTCTGTTCCTGTAAAACTGTTAAATCCTCACCTTTGTTTCTCTTTTTACTCAACTGATTGTTGACTGCGTCCCACTTACTCCAAAAAGCTGTGTGATGGGAATGTGCATAATATCTTATGAACATTCATGCAGATGTTTCCATAAGTGCATGTGAAAATGACAGATGCTTGTGTTTGTGTGCTCAAAGGGCGTCAGAAAGAACCCAACAGCAGATAATACTGGGTCTCACACAGAACCGTCTCATGATGGCACAAGCTTTAATCTCAGTCTATTTATAGACATTTCCATTAGGTTTATTACAAGACAAGAGGAAGTTAAACCTTTTAACACTCCTATACAATGAAAACTAAGAATGGTATTTCTCTTAAACATTGTTCATACTCTTACTGTCTAGCAGTTGAATGTGTCAGCTCACACATGAAGACTCTGTGATGGCGTGAGAGATAAGCCTAATCCAGGTTTAACACAGCGGAACCACTTTGGCCACAATCAAAGAGGACAGAGATCTTCTGGCCCGACTAATGAAAGATCACACGCTGTCATTCTGTCTTAGGTCATTATCATCTTTACAACAGTAAATCCCACTAAATCACACTATAAGAACCGTTCCAGAATAGTACTGCAGACATTCTATAGTCAAATAATGATCAGCATAACATATTTCAATATCACACAAAGCCAGATCCGTTCACTCACCGCTTTCGGTGTCCCTCTGCTCTTTACCAAACACGAGCGCTCCAGATTCTGATATCCTCCGATCACCTGGATCTCTTCAGCTGTTGGATATTTCTTTCTGCTTGTTTCTCTGTTTCCAGCGGCGGTAGTTGTGGGTGTCTGGCCCTGCGGCACTGCTCTTGAAGGAGTTCCTAAAGACCCTGATGTGGTGCCTGCAGATGAAGCCGCTCCACCGGATCTCCTGGGGGTGATGGTGATGGTAGTTCCTCTCTTTCCTGCTCCACCAGAGGCACTCCTAATGGAAAAGAGAGGTGGGGAGGAGGTTGTGGTGGGAGACGAGGATGATGAAGGGCAGTTGCCTTGTTCTGGGGGTTTTGTAGAGTTTTCTGCTGGTTGGACATTCCGGGCGTTGATGGTAAAGGATCTGAGCTGCTGGGGTTTAGGCTGTGACTTTTCAACTTTGTGTTGGGCTTGTGGAAATCTGGGATGTGTTTGTGATTTCTGTGTCTCTTTGAGGATGTCTGGTCTTTTCTGGCCTTCAGCGGTCTTAACATCCTGTTCTGCGAGCAGATTCTTCTGCGTCTCTTTGTCGTTGTGGGACGCACATCCTTCCTGTTCCTTCAGCTGCAGCCATTCCACCTGACGCTGTACCATCTGAACACCTGTCGACTCCACCGACTCACATTTGTCACCATCCCTTGCCGTCCCATAATTCCACAGTTTGGCAGTCTCTGGCAGGATATCTGGTGATTGTGCGTTTCTGATTGGGTTGTATTTCCCCTGAGAACTCTGTATATTTGTAGAAATATCACCTTTTCGCTCACTGATACATACCGCAGTCCTGGAACCCACGGCCTTGAGGTTATAGATCCGACTCATTTCGTCTAGTGAGTCTGAAAGAGGTGGGGAGGGAGAAAGAGAGGGAGGAAGGTATTCCTCCTCTAACAGCTCCTTCTCTTGTTCGTCGTCTTCTATGTCAGCGTCCTGTCTTCTCCAAATACTGCGTGTTCCACACTCCTCTACATCTCTCTTTGCTTCTCTACAGCGGAGATCACTCTCAGATTCATCTCTGGAGATCTCCCTGACTTCTCTTTCTGACGAGGCTGACGGCAAGTGTGACAGAGAAGCAGGAACAGGAAGTTGAGGGTTTGACTTTGCCACTGTAACTTCCTGTGTGACGTCAAACAGTCTGAGAGTCTGCAGTGTTGTTTCTTCCTGTTGAATCTGTGTGACAGTTCCTTCTGCTTCTCTTCTGTCCTCTTCTCTGTCATCCATCACTTCAGTGCTCTTACTTCTCTGCCTCTCTTCTTCCTGGCGAATTCTCTCTCTTAAAGACTCTACTCGGGTCAGAGGTCGTCCGGCCCTCCAGCTCCCTCTCCTCCCCTCTCCTGCTCCTCCCTGTCCATCTCCAGTGGGAGACTCATCCTCCTTACTGTTGAGACATCAACTCCATAGAACACTGTTCTGGGGATGTTGACCTCCTCCTGGTTTTGTCCCAGTATACCAGTCTGATGTGTTTGATCACGGTTACTCGTGGCAGCAGTGGAGTCAGCTGTGTGCTGCTTCATTTCACCAGAGGTTATGTTTGTGTCTCTACATGAAAACATCTGTCCTGTCCTGTTGAGCTCTCTGTCAGTCTGGACTCCTCCTGTCATACTCTGCAGATCTTCTGTTTGCTGGGAAAGCATCGTATGTACACTAAAAACAGACGACTGGAGATTGTCATGCACTGAGGATGTGGAGACACCTTGACATTGGGCATCTACAGAATAATCTGTGGTAGTGTTGTTATCTGAGGGTTGGATATATAAACTATGAGGTTGTTTTGGACTCTTCTTGGATTCTGTTCTCTGTTCAGATGGGAATTCTGTTTGTCTCTGTCTCTCCATAGTCTCTCCCTCAATTGCACTTTCTCGCCTCTTGTCTGTTTCTATCTCATCATTTATCTTCATCTCTCTCTCATTTTCCTTTCTTATTCTTCTGTTCTCTCTTTCTGAGCTGTTTTCCCTCTCATCTTCTTTGATTGGAACTCGTCGGGCAAACACGGCACCTTCAGGGTTTTTGATGGAGGCCACAATGAATCCTTCTTCTGAAATGCATCCCTCAGTCTCTCTACAGTCTGACTGATTCCTCTCTTTCTCCATTACTCTTTCTTTCTGTATCTTCTCATGCATCATTACCTCTTTGTCATGTTTTTGTCGCCCCCATCGCCTCGTGACCCTCGGTTCGCTGTCTGATTGGTCAGTAGCCGTTACCATCACGTACGGCTTGACCCTTCGGTCTGAGTATGTCCTCTCTACCACCTTAAACTCCATCTCCTCCTCACATACTCCATTCTCCTGATGACACACCACACGGTCAGAGAAGCTGAAGGAGCGTTTGGGAACACCTCTGAAAGTCTGTCTCGTGTCATCATCCTCCTGCACATACAGATCTCCTGTACTGCATCTGGCCCAGTTCTTGCCTAATTGATCAAAGCAGTCTGTGCTTTTAGAACGTGTTGGGGGTTTGGGGTTTTCTCCAAACTTACTGAGCAGCCGACAGACTCTGCCGCTACACTCCACTTCTCCGTCTGTGTGGTTTGTAACTCTGCAAGCTGAAATCTGATCTCGCTCGCTCTCTCTCTCTCTTCTCCATACCCTCTCTCTCTCTAAACGTTCTCTGCTGCTTACTCTTTCTGTTCCGGCTGTCTCATCTGAAATGGGCGGTTTAATGATCAATACTTCAGATGCTCTAATCTCTGTCACACTCCCTCCACCAGCCAGAAACTCCCTCAAATCCATCCTCATCCTCTTCTCTTCCCTGTGTACCTCCTCTCTAGCACTCTCTCTCCTTTCCAGTCTTTCTTTACTATTTTTGTCTTTCTCAATGATGATTATATTGTTCGCTTTGATTGTGTGGAGACCTGTGACGGGAGAAAAATGGCATGTGCTGCTGTCTCTGCATTTCTTTACCTGTTCTCTTCCAGTACTTCTGTCTTTTTCTTTACCTTCACTTTTATTTTCTGTCCTCTGTACCCACATCTCTCTATCTCGTTCTCTCCAAAACTCTCTCTCTTTACCCATTTCTGTATTTCTTTCTCTCCCTGTATTATTAGTTGTCTTGTTCTCTCCGTCACTGATCAATCCTCTGTTATCTCTCCTCCAGCTGTTTTCAGAGCGGATGAAAGGGTTCTGTCGGATGGAGCTCAGGGGTTCTTGGGATGACTGATTTTGAACTTTGTTCCCAGGGTCCATCAGCTCTGTAACCGTGTCCTCTGTGATGGTTGAGACATCTGAAGCATGTTGTCTTCCATCTTTTTCTCTCTCCCTCTCTCTCTCTTCACCTTGCTTTACCTTTCGTCTCTGGATTATGTCTCTCTTCCAGGCCGGCATGCTCGCCAGTCTCTCCTCCTCCTCCCTCTCTCTCCTCTCTTTCTCCTCTTCTTCTCTTCGCTTTCGCTCCAAAAGGAGCTGTTTCCACTCAGGTAGGGTAGATAGAGACATCACACAGGGCTCGACGGAAAGATGCTGTTTAACTGTTGATGTATGTTGGATGAAGCAGACTTTAAATCCTAGGTAAATCCTTTCAAAACAAATACAACACAAAATACACGTTACAATTATGTGATGAAAATTTGTAAGTGTTTTTAAAAAAAAAATTTCGATTAATCATACAATTTGATCATAAAATATGACGTTAGGCTCTAAAAATAACTTTACACACAATATTCAGAAGATAATAAAAAATGAAAATAAATTTACCTTGCAATACGTTTTGGTTGAAGGTTTGGATTTCTAATTCACTGGAATGAAGTTTTCCTCATCTTATCATCTGTGTAACTCCAGACAGATGCTTCAATTCCTCCAAAACTGAACCAGAAACCTTCCCAACAATTATTTTAGTTGGAGAAATCCCTGAAAGTGTTTGGGCTCCGTGAATCGGAGCTGTTGTGTAGTAAATATTGCGGCTTTACAGAAGCAGGACTGTAATCCCGTAATTACATTAAAATCCAGCAGGAGAATGACAGGCGCACACACCGTATTGACTAAGACGTTTAACTAAGACCGTCTGCCGTCCTCCGTCTCTCGATCCTCTCGAACCCGGAGCCGATACTGCAGAGTTACACGAGGTGACAGGAATTAAACATCAATGCTTTAATAACACACAGAGCAGATGATCACAATCCAAAAATCACATCATCAAACATCAACACAATTATCAATACAACAACTACTTCAAACCATTTTAATTTCCATTCTTTATTAATTATACAAGTAGATGTATGATTAATTTTTTTGTGTTTGAGTTTTATAATTGAAAAAATACATTTAATGTCATTTTAAAAATAGATTTGTCTGAATAAATTATGTAATTATAATAAAGTTGCAAGTCAAATTCTGAATAAATAAACCTAATATACAGCAAAATGAGATGAATGAAAGAATCTTCACAAGCTCTGAAAAATAATGTTTACTGAAAATGTTTAAAGATATTCTGCAATAGGCAACTTTATATTCATACAAACACATTTCAAGCTGTATTCATAAAACAAAAACACAGGCAGATTTTCCAGTAGTCATGACACAATATTACACAAACATGATGCTAAAATATCTCTCAATATAAACCACCGCTGACATTAAAAAATACAAAACAAGCTGCAGGTTATTAAAACAAACTGTATCAAAAGTCTCAGTAAGAAGTTGAACAGAATATTGACCTTTAACCTCTTCCTTAATGTCCTTAATGTCATGACCTTTGACCTGCACTCCTCACTGAAGTCCTCTCCAATAAAAATACATAATACATCATAAGTTTGTTTTTATATAAAAAATATTTCTGTCTCATTTCTGTTAGTCAACATGAATAAAGGTTTGAGGTTTGTACTTGTCCTATAGCATGTATCTGAAATCATAATATTCTGAAGTACATTTTACAGATGTGCTTGTAATAATAATGAATTTATGGTACTAAACTGAAAGTTTTACATGAACACACATATGTAATAAAGAGGTCTTTGATATCAAGATGCTCTACATCATACAAACATACTTCACATCACCAAGTATACAAACTGAGAAAACGGTTTTGTGTTCAAAAAGTTTCAGATTCTAGTTAAAATGCTCATTCAACAAACAATCACATAATTACTTCTTGATATCAAAGATGAAATTGAAACTAATTATAAATTATAGACATCTGTAACACATTATTAGTACTTTAACTTTAGTAGAAATGACAATTTCAGATTTCAAAAATATTATATTAAAAGTTGCACGTACCTTATGAATTTTAAATAGATTTGAATACAAAACTGCAAAAGGATGATAAAGATGGACTAACCTAAAACACTGTAACCAGTGATTTTTACTGGTTAAAACTAAACTGAACACACCAGTAATTCTACTATAGGAATCACTACGTCAGTAGTAAAAACTTCTTTTTTATTATCAATAATATCTAGATATCAAGGTATTTTCTCAAGTAATGACGCCCTTATTGCTAATGAAACACATATTTTTCAGTCCTGTTTGTTGATGTTGTTATTGCTCTGATCACTGTCGTCCAGCGGCGAACAGAAGAGTTTCAGTTTGGCCTGGAGCTGTCGGCTGAGATACGCACAATCTTGCGTGTCCAAAGAATGAGCGACGATCAGATACGCCGACAGATAAACAGCCAGCAGGAGACGGTCCAGACGAAACGTCGGAACAACCCAAAGAACCACCAGCAGCTCAACGCAGACGGGATGTCTCAGGTGAGCGTAGAGACGCTGGGCACGTGGAGATTTCAGAGAGAGAGGATCACCCAAACCCAAACACTCATAATACACCTGAAACGCACGGAGCACACGGGTTTATCTTCAGTTCACACTACAACAAGGTTTCTATAGAATACTGCAGTACCTGTTTGATGCCCAGTAATTCTGCATAGTCAAATATGAGCAGAATACTGCAGATGATGGCCCAACACAAGAAGTGTAGGATAAAACAGATGAAAGGGAAATAAATCTCCCAGCTTGTGTTCTGAACCGACCACAGACACGGAGCGCTGCTTACAGGCTGCCAACACCGCATCAACACCTGATACACAAGAAAATACACAAACACACACAACAAGAGTTCAAGATTTCATATGCAGCAGGCCGTAAAGAATAGTGTGTTAAAATCTTCTGTACGCATGCAATTACATTAACACACCATTGAATACTCAAAGTGATGACGGAAGAACTAGAAATAACATCAACCACAAGCTTCTTAATAAAGACTTGAATAAAACTTTATTATCAAAGAAATTGAACCATATATTATGGGTCACCAACCCATTTCAAAATATTCATGTTGTGTTCAGGAGGAGTCAGTGAATAAACACAGACTATTAGTAAAGTGATAGTTCATCATTTCTTTATCATCATGTCAAACCTGTATGACTTTCTTTCTTCTTCAGAACACAAAAGAAGAGATTTTGAAGAATGTTAATAATCAAACACCACTGACCCTCATTAACTTCAATAGTATGAACACAAAACCACTGAGACATTTCTCACAATCTCTTCTTTTGTGTTCCACTGATGAATGGAAGCTGTGTGACGTGTACAGTATTAAAGATTATTGTGTATTTACCTGCAGTGCTACAGCAGTGGTGAAGCAGTAGATGGTTCTGGTTAAAACCCCCAGCAGGTTCTGACAGGTTCTCTTTACTGGAGCCCAGGCCAACAGACTGTGCTGAACACTGAAGAGGACCAGAAGGAAAACATCCACAGCAAGAGCCTGTAAAACTGATCTGTCCCTCAGAGCCACAGACCACGACACCGACTCTGAACACACACAGAGAAAAACAAGTGAGAAAACATTCACTCGCCCAACGTGGGGCTCGAACCCACGACCCTGAGATTAAGAGTCTCATGCTCTACCGACTGAGCTAGCCGGGCTGTACGCACAGATCACGCACTCGCCGTGATGACGACACGTGCGTGCGTCCTCGGCGGTTTATTTCAGCAAATGTATTGTTTAGACTGGACTGTACATTTATTTATTTATATATATATATATATATAGAGGTTATAAAAAGCATCACTGACAAGTAAAGCACAGACTCAAGTGAAATTATCTAGATTTAAACTTGCAGCAACTTAAAAACATACAAACATAGTTAACAGTGCAAAGCTTAATACCAAAGCCCAAAGTAAACAGTAATATTAAAGTATAATATAAAAACAGAAAAGCTAATTATATCAGCTCTTTTATGGTTTGCCGTTTGAAAGTTTGTTGATGAATAATTGTCACCTCGACAGAGAGGCGCGTCCCCGCTCAGGTTATGATAGATCGCGCGAAACGACACGAAACGCACAAAATCAGCGCCGGTCACGAAGACGAAGATGAAGTTAATAAACGCTGAAACACAGAGAAAACAGTCGCGAACAGTAACCGACGCCATGACAATAGGTGTGTTTCATTTCGTGCGGCGCTGCACATCCTGATCGGCGTATGAAGTCAAAATACCGCGAGATCAGAGTGCGCTGGACGCGTCGTGCAGCTCTCGCGGTACTGTGGTGTCATACGCTGATCAGTCTGCGCAGCGCAGCATGAAGTCCAACACATTTGTATTTTGAACTGACAGGCGGGGGCTGCTTCCGGGGGCGGCGGCTGCAGTGACGTCACATGACCACTAGATGGAGACACGCCGCATGATTTCACGATCCGTTTTATTTCATATATTAAACCCTTTTTCTAAAAAGTTAAGATAAAACTCAAAAATCACTGTATAAAATACTGTGTGTTTAATTGCTTAAAATTGAATTTCTCACTCATTTACACGTAAACTCAGTATTTGTGTTCACCGTGAGTCGAACCCATGACCATCAAGCTGCTAAAGCAAATAGTGTAAACGTTTCTTCTTCTTTTTTTTGCATGCAAGAAATAACTCAATTATCTTATACTTTTATTTATATGTCACTGAACCTAATATTTAATAAGCTTTACCGACCTTTTTTTTCTACTGACATGCAGTGACTTTTATTTTGAAAGTGCGCTTATTTCCCGTGTTCTGTCACAGCAGGTCTTGGATCAGTACCATGATCACTTTGGAGTAACCCGTATGACAGGTTAGAGGTGAAATCTGATCTCAGATCAGCTGTTTACCGGCGGGCTGGTCACATGACATACAGTTTCAGAGGAACACAACAGTAGAAATGTGATTTCTGCTTCCTCGTTTGAGTTTAATCATGTCGATGTTTAAATGGTGTTTTATTTCTTCTCTGCTGTTTGTCGTGTTCAGTTCAGCGGCTGCATTCATCGGATATGGAGATTCATTTCGACGCGAGGTACATTTAAGAGACTTCTATCTGCTAAACACAACAAACATCTTTCAGTACAATGAACTGAAACGACACAACAGACACAGCAGATTATTAGCAGAAGCTTTTATTCGTTCAGGATCATTTCGCTTTACTATACGATGTAATTTCTGTATTTTCTTTCAAATCTGTAAGTGTGAAAATCCCCATCTTGACTTGTTTGTTTATGTTTATTTATGTTCATACACTGATTGTATTATTTGGTATATAACTTCATCGTTGAGATGAATGATTAATGTATTATGGTTTTTATATAAAAGTCTAAACTATAACAGCGCCATAATCATCATTGTAGTACCATGAGACTTCATTTGAAAGTGTTATATTCTATTCTCATCGGTTTATAGCTTTAAATTGACTGTAAAACGAGCCAGACCTCTGCAGGTCACCTCATGATTTCATGTATTGTGTGTCAGGTGTCTGTGGAGGTGAATCCTGGATTGAATCCTCCCTCTGAACTGCCTCCTGGAGTCAGTCTGGTGCACGTGAGGGCACTGGGTCAGAATGACACCCTGCACTTCCTCTTCTGTAACCAGGGGGCGCCATCACTGCTGCTCGTGCACACGAACAGCACACAGTCTACAGTGCGCGTGAACTGGCCTGTGTTTATTAACAGCAGTTCATCAGGCAGCCTGCAGGTGGCGCCACAGAGCAGCATACAGTACAGCAGTGCTCTCATCATCACCAGGGTCAGTTCTCCTCCTCACTGCTTCACATAAAGCTCATTTATAATATTATAAAGTGGCATAAATATAAATATAAATATATTTAGCTGCTCTGCAACAATACAAAGTTTTACAGAATTATTTATTATCATTATAAATATGTTGATAGTCTACTGTGACAGCTTCATCTGAGATATTAAAGCGTAATGATGGTGATAAGAGATGAGAAATGAATGAACTGGACAATAACTTTGTGTGTTTGTGTGTCAGCTGTGGGAGTACAGTGATGTCAACAACACGGTGGATCCACAACACACATCAGATTTCTACCCGCCGTATGAGCTGCAGAACTTCACCTGGTCAGATGTGAACATGACAGTTAACCAATCAGAACCCAGAGTGACTTTCTGTGGAGCCGACAAGAGCGCCAGCTTCATCAACGGCTCTTTCTGTCTGCAGGTGATGAGAACACACAAACAGGTGTTGTGTGCAGAGATGCTGTAGAGTCACACGTGTGTTTGTGATCGTCAGATGTCAGCGTTTGTGTCCGGGGGTCGTGAGTCGGCGTGGCCGAGTCTCCTGCATACCGCGAACTCGACGCAGCTGCGTGTGTGGCTGGACGGCGTGACGCCGCGGGTCAATAACTCCAGATTCTCTCTGGAGCTTCAGGCTGTTGGAGATTCTGGATTTCAGGGAAGAGTTGATGTGCACAGCTCCATAGATGATGAATACACACCCTCCATTTTTAAGGTGAAAAAATGTTTTATTGAATGTTCAGGAGCTTACAGATGTTTCTTATTTCTGTGAATATTAAATGTGAAATAAATTATACAACAACATTCAGTGTTTTACCAGTGAAGGATTTCATCATCTAAACAGAGTTGAGCTGATGTTTCCTGATCTTGTTTCTTTACGTGTTCTCAGGTGTCACAGTGGGTTTCATATCCAATCAACAGTAGCAGGGTTTGGGGATACACTCAGTGGAAACCCGTGGCGTATCGTAAATCCAGCCCGGCGACCGAAGACGCCACGGCCTGCAAACACTCTGAACCCGTTCCCATCGGCCAGCCGCCATCCTCCGCTCTCGTTCAGGCTTATTTCACTGCTCGTTCTCAGATATACGGACTGAACATCAGCTTTGGAATCGCTGGAGGACCGTTTTACAACGTCACCGATTACCTCAGCTGGTGAGTGATGCTGTGTGTGAAATCTGAATGATTTATTTATTCAAGCCTTTCATCTTTATACATTAGACTGATGGAGTGTAATGTTAATCATTGCTCTGATCTGTTAAATATTGACTCTGTAAGTTGATCTTTGAACTTTCTCTGTTTCTCATTTACTCTACAGGACTGTGTTAATGGGCATGGGCGAGCCGCCGGTGGATTCTTTCTCTGTGTTAATCATTAGCATCATGGCTGTTGGACTCGGCACGCCGATACTGATTATTATTGTAGGTGGAGTTTTTGTTTGGATCCGCAAGAGGAAGTCACCGCCAGCGGGCTATGAGCCAATCAACTGAGACTGTGTGATTAAAGGTTCCGCCCACATTCTCTCTAGATCGGTCCGTTCTGTTGGGATTGGTCAATTATTTCGTGAAGTCACATGTTTTCATTCTGTTTTTACAGCAGTATTTTTCATACATGATTTTTGTTTATTTAGTTTGCGACCTGTATAATTGTTTAAATTGGCTCGATATGAGATCATTTAGCACTTAAAGAGTTTCTCAGGGATTCTGACTGCAGCTCTAAATATCTACTTTTATTCTGTTAATATTACACACCATGTGTTTTTAAGACAACTGCCATATGAGTCTATAATAAAGTAAAACTGACCTTTACCTGTAAATGTGTGAAGAAAATTGCATATTTAGTAACAATGACTGTCATATGAATATGACTTCTGTATCTTCTTCAGAATGTAAATATATAGCACTCGTCTTTCTCTACATAAATTCATGAACTGATGTTTTGTGTTTGTTCTTTATTATTGATGCACATTAAAGATGATGTGTTTCAACAAATAGACTTTTAAAAGCAAGAACATCCAGACGTCATGTGTTTAATTTTATCACAAAGATTTGAAATGATGAAATCCAGACACTGCTGAAAGAACACTGCATTGACAAACATCACATGAATATATAAAACAATCAATATACTATTAACAAATATAATCAACAGCATAGTAAACACATGACATGTCTGGAAGATTTACAATCAAAACACTTTTCTGTGGAATGAAGTAAACAACTTATTATATTTTATTTATATTTAGAGAAAATATATTTTGCATTAAGAAATGAAGCATATTTTAGGACCTTTAAGAAAAACACATTTTACCCTAAATGCTCATTATCATAATGCGTCTGGATGTGAACTTTTGTGCAAAATCTAATTTCTTCTTTCTTTTGTTCAGAGTGAAGTGTGACGCTGACATGATGAAACACAGACACACACGTGAGAATCTGAAAGACTTTAGTCTCTGATTCTTCACGTGTTAAACATCTCAAACTCATGACATGAGTTTCTTGCCTTCACCCCCACCATCTCTGTTTTGGGGGTGGAGCTGTAGTGGGCGGAGCAACATCAAACACCGCCTCCTGCCCCTCAGCTGAGCAGATGAAGTAAAAGTTTGTTCCCAACAGAACAAGAAGAGGAAAGAAGGACAGACCGAAGCCCAACGCTCGTACACTGCTGCCAAACACGGCACACACCCAATAAATCAGCCTGAGGAGACACAAAACAACAGAGACACACATGTAAGTGTGCAACAAAAACACAAAGATACTCATGCAGTCAACACACACCTGCCCAACACAAAGATGATGGTGAGGACAGGAACCAGTTTAAGCACTTCCTGCTGGCTGTAGGTTGCCATGACAGCGAGCTGCAGGAAATAAAGCAGGAAGAGATGCAGCGAGTCTCTGACATAGTGACCGTGTACAGCCACCTCACCGTTCTTCCACGTCCTGTCAAACAGAGGCGTCGGCGTCCCAAACTTCAGCCGAGAAACACCCTGAACCAACAGACCTAAAACACAGACAGAAATCTCTCAGACGAGCGACCGGAGAGAAAAGCCCGTGTTTACAGATTTCTGTGAATATTCTCTCACCCAGCACTATAGGAATGGTGGCAAAGAAAGCCGATCGCAGTGTGTAGACCAGTCTGACGGGGGTGCTGTTGACTTCAGGGGTGTTAAAGGGCAGAAGCTCATAACCTGCCCATGTGAGAAACGGAAAAATCACTGCAGCCGACGCTCCAAACACACACAACCTCACCAGCTCTGCACAACAACTCTCTATGAGAGAGAGAGAGAGAGAGAGAGAGAGAGAGAGAGAGAGAGACAGAGAGAGAGAGAGAGAGAGAGAGAGAGAGAGAGAGAGAGAGAGAGAGAGAGAGAGAGAGAGAGAGAGAGAGAGAGAGAGAGAGAGAGAGAGAGAGAGAGAGAGAGAGAGAGAGAGAGAGAGAGAGGGAGAGAGACATTACTTTTATATGTATACAGTAAAGACTAGATTAAACTACTGCAAATGAAAGAAAATGTAGAGATGTTTACCTCTGGGTTTCTCAATCTCATCCATCCACTGCGGCTGGAAGCGTTCTGATTGAATGTGAATGTTTTGTGGATGTAGAGGAACTTTCTCCATCTGGATCTCCTCTCTCATGCTGCTTTCATTCAGGTCCTCCTGGTTGCCTGGCGGCTTCACTATCATTACATTTGGAGTGAAGGCTTGTCTTGCTTTCTCTGACATCCAGTTCTCCTGAAGCTCATCATCATCCTCATGTTCATCATCAGCTAATGAGCCATCTCCTCTGTCCTTCAACTCATCTTCTCTTCATCATCATCATCATCATCACTCTTCTTGTCCTCCATGTACATACAGTTCTCTCGTCTCCCCGGCTCTCGGTTGGACGTCCATCCTTCAGGTGAGCTGTTCTCTCTTTCTGAGAGATCTGTGAAGTTCTTCTGAGCTGACGGCTCTTCAGATGATTCAGGTTTAAAAACAAGCACATCTGTCATTTTGACTTGTGAATGGGATTGTTTGTCTGTATATATCTAACGTCTGTCTGTTCTCATGCTGCTGTTTAGTGGTGAAATTAAGTTCCAGCTGAACTCCTCCAGTCCATAATGACCTGAAATCTCAGGTGGAAGGCCTGATTTCTGCTGTCAAACACTGAACACAACAGAAAGAGATTTCACACGTGAGCATGAACAACATAAACATTTCAGAAAACAACCTTTTAGACCAAAGTATTTGATATAAAGTTTATCATGATTCCTCATGTATTACTCACCCTTTCCTTTAACACTAGACAATGACACACACAGCTTTGTGTATTGTGTAATGCTGTTACACTTGTTTAACCTGTTCAATTCAGACTTCAGGAAATAAAGACATGATCACAACAGAAATAAACAAAGCAACACACGTATTGTATGTGTTTAATGTTTCATTACACTGATGAACATTAGATCCACTTTAAATCTGTCAACGCAAGCAGCTCTTAAATGGTTTATGGATTAATCTGATCTCGTGTTTTAAGACACAGTTATGACATTTCTCACACAAACTCTATACAGTAGGAGAGAGAGAGAGAGAGAGAGAGAGAGAGAGAGAGAGACAGAGAGAGAGAGAGAAAACGCACCTGTTTCTCTGCTGATCGTCCAGTAAAACAGTCTGATCTGATCAAACAAACACAGACACACAGGTGTGGCAACACCAGCAGGTAAATCACATCAATGCGTTCTTTTCTCTTTCAGTATCATGTGACTTTCGTCAACGCCTCTCATCGCACATGAGTACAGTAAACTGTCTGCTCTTTATATAATCTTTCAAATATTCATTCAACAATATAAACAACATAATTGCATATATGTATATATATATATATATATATATATATATATATATATATATATATATTAAAGCACATATGTAAGAATACATTTTATTGTGAAGTTTTAAACATTGACGCTGTTTATTAGCGTTGCACATGTGGCGTCAGGCGCGGTGAAACCAAACTACCCCATAGACGAAACGAACATTCCCCTCCACCAATCATCACACTTCTTGAGCGAATACAGCCAATCAGCACCCAGGATGCTCTCAGAGTGACGCCCACATGCGGAAGTTAGTCTGTCACTGATGGCGTGAGAACAGTGTTGTGTTTCTTCAGCACATCATGACAAATGTTTAATATGACAGAATGATTGTTTAATGTGTGTTCATGTTTATTGATCAGTATGAGCGCTCTGTGCAGGGAGGTTGTGACTCTTCAGCTCGGACATTATTCTAACTTTACCGGCACACACTGGTGGAATCTGCAGGTCAGTGTCTTTATAGCGGATCATTTTGACTAGTTCTTTGTCTTAAAGTATTGTGATAATTAGCATTTAATAAGAAAATGTTGTTTGTAATTGTGTTTCTGGGATCATTTTTACTTAATTTACTATTTTAACACTTAAAGATTCTGCAAGATTTCTACTCTGTATGAAATAAATGTCATTTTATTATACTGCTGATAGTAAAATCTAAGACGTGATGAGGTTTGAATTGTTGTGTGTGTGTGTGTGTGTGTAGGATGCGAGTCTGTGTTATGACGCAGATGGTGATGCGGGTGAGCTGCAGAGTGACGTGTTGTTCAGAGAAGGTCTCACTCCTTCCGGTCACGTCACATACACCCCCAGACTCATCGCTATGGACCTCAAAGGTAAAGTGACCTTTAACCTCTGCAACAGCTGCAGTTTTCTTCAGTGCACAGAATATGAAGAACAGAGACAAACCAAAAATGTGTTCAATCACTTCATTAGAACATTATTCATTACAGAATTATTATTCATACACACGTCTGCAGATGGAGTTTTATCTCTCTGTGTGTTATTTCTTCAGGAAGTCTTCAGACGCTGCGGCAGGAGGGAAGTTTATATGAAGCCGAGAGTAAAACTGCAGCCTTTACATGGTCAGATGTGTGTGTGTGTGTGTGTGTGTGTGTGTGATTGTGTGTGTCTGTTCATGACTGACTTGATAATTCTGATAAATCTGAATTTTTGTTTTTTTCAGGGAAGGACAGACTAAGACCCATAAAGAAAGTCCAGCCACCAAAAACCCCTTTCTTCAGGATCTGGACAGTCTGGATGTGAGCGTGTCTGTTGTGTAATGTCTGATGTGACGTGAGTCTGACGATTCTCAATGTTTCTGTCTGGCTTTTCTCTAGACGGGAAGTTTTCTGGATTTCTCCAGCGCTCCGGATCACCGCTCAGGTCAAACACCAAACATGAACGTTCAGATTGACCCAAAGTCTTCTTAGAAAAGTTTATGGTTTGATTTCTCATACGTTCATACAGTAAGCAGGGCCGAAGCGTCTGTTGCCGTGGAGACGGTGAACAGCAGTCTGGAGCGGATACAGAAATCCTATAGGCTGGAGGGAAGTGTGAGGGTGTGGTCCGATTTCCTGAGGATTCATCTTCATCCTCGAACCATCTCCGTCATTAATCAGTTTAATCATGATGGGTGAGTACATGATGATGATCTGTATGTTACTCATCTAACACATATATCAATATTTACAACTGTGACTGTGTGATCAGTGAATCGGATCGTTTAGAAGCGTTCAGTCAGGGTGAGACGCTCTTACAGGGCTCAGTGTTTGAGGATCTGGAGGATCGGCTGCATTTCTTTGTGGAGGAATGTGATTATCTGCAGGTGAACACGTGATCAGACTCTTCTTCTCATGATGCGAATATCATAAACATGCGATTGAGCGTTTATATAAACGTGCCGTTTTCTCAACTCAGGGGTTTCAGGTGTTGTGTGATCTCTCAGACGGGTTTTCAGGCTTGGGGTCAAAGGTCACAGAGATGTTACAGGACTCTTACGGAGGTCGTGGGATCCTCACGTGGGGCGTGGCTCCTGTCACTCATCCGGACACGGTGAGATAAAACAAGTTTTACTTTATATTCAGCTTAAATGTTTGTGTAAAAGGTTTAGTACACTGCTGTGGATTTCTTTATGTAAAATCTTGTATATTTGAATCTCGTCAGAGCTCTATAAAGGACGTGTTTCACATGATGAACTGTGCATTAGGAACGGTCAGCATGGCCAATCACAGCTCTTTCTTCTGCCCTTTGACCCTGCGGGGGGGTCTGGGCAGACGTCCACCTCCACCCACCACCTTCCCACTGCTGAACTATGATGTGAGTCTGTAGCTCTGCGTCTGACAGTTTGTTTAGTTATTTACATTTAGGCATTTATCTGATGCTTTTATCCAAAGTGACAAATATTAGGAGACAATGAAGCGACACATCAACAATAGAACTAAGAAGTGCTTTACTAAGTTTTACAGTGATAGATAAATACCTGTAGAGGAAAGAAGAGAGTTTAGTGTTTTTTATTTTTTTATTTTATTATGATGTCAGGTGTTCGTGGAAGAGGTGAGTTATGCTTCACTAGTATTCACTTGAGTTGTCTTAACGTCTTAAAACTAAGAGATTTAAGTGTGTTGAATAATTGTATCTTGAATAAATGATTGATAATCTTTTGTTCCACACGTGTGTATATTTGAAAGGACATTAGTCTTTGTGTTGTCTTTCAGCCGGTGTTGTGGTATCACTCCAGTGCTGTTTTAGCTCTTGCGTTAGACGCTATGACGGTGTCATACAGACTGAGACAGAACAGAACTCCCATGTGGCACCTGTCAGACGCTCTGACCGCTTCAGGAAGGAAGGTCTGTGATCTTCTGCTTTATTTCCCTCTGATCAGAACAGATTACACATTGATTTACATTTATCTTCTGTTTGGTTTCAGGTCGTTTCAGCTTACGGGTCCGTTCCGTTTCCCATGATGCACGGCGGCTGTCTCCCGGATGCTCTGGATGCTTTTGCTGACGTGTTGCCATGGAAACCTCTATCGGCTTGTCCGGAGCTCGGTGATGGACGGTGTTTTGGCCAGTCAGTTACTCTGAAAGGTTTAGAAGGCCAGAGTTTAGTCAGGTGCGTATCAGATGAGAAATGATGATGATGATGTTTTTATGTGTTATACTTGTGTTTCGGTACTGTATAATGTTATTCTGTTGTTGTCTTGAATCGCTTCAGTCGTCTGATGCCCGGCACAGAGCCGTCCGGCCCGCTTCACTCTGAACACACTGGAGAAGATGTGCTGACCGCTTACATCCACCAACATTACCCATCAACACCACTGTGAGACACACACACACACACACACACACGTGTTTTATGGGCTCTTTTCATAATCATAATGTCTTTTATACTGTATATTTCTGCATTTACAACATAAACATCATTCAGTGTGATTTATAAACTGTTAAGGACCAAAAAATGTCCCCACAAGGTTAAATATGATGTTTGTGTGTAGGGCGGTTCAGTTGGTGTCCAGCTCCAGTAAACTCACAGCTCCGTTCCCTCAGATCTTCAGTTCGGGTTTGAATCCTCACGGGTTCATTCAGCATCAGTCTTCATCTGTCTGTGAGTGATTCTGCACATGATTACAGGAGATCTCTTAAATCTCTGCTTGATCATCTCAAGTGTTTCTCTCTGTGTGTTTAACGCAGCCGCAGCTCATCTGGTCTCTAAAGTTCCGGTTCTGACGTCTCTGCAGTCCGGTCCGGGTGCGGGTCTTCAGCTGTCTGAACTACACAAGTCATGTTCGGCGCTGGACGTGCGTCGCGTGGCTCCCAGTTTTCTCTCTCATGGACTGGAGCTGTGTGAGCTGACTGAGATGATGGAGCAGCTGCGCGGTCTGTCTCAATGCTATCATCACCATCCCATTCACTCTTCATCAGAGGAGGAGGATGACTGACAGATGATCCGTCCTCTCGTCAGAGATCGCTTCTTTCAGAGCTGACCGAGACGGCACGTTCTCCCTGGGAATTATGGGATGTGAGCTTACTGAACGCTCAAGACAGAGAAAACGGATCCGCTCACAGATGAGAGAAGTGAGCGTGTCAACAGCTAAATATATCAATCAATATTATCAAAAGTGTCTCTTAACGCTTGTATAAAAGTGAACGGTTGTTATTATTAAAATGTTACAAACCATTGTCAAAAACATGTTTCACTAAACCATTTTATTATGATGATTGACTGAAGTTTCTCATTCATGTACTTAATGAAATGCATATTTATAACATCACATGACATTTATTGTTTTGATTTTTTTTCCCAAACTGAATTCTGACTTCTCACCGGTTAACAAACATTGTCTTGATGTTTTCTGAAACTATTCATAAAGTTCAACTTCTGCTTTAGTTTATATCCCTCTGATTAAAATGTGTTATTTAAGTCTTGAAAAGAATTTGGTCTTTTTACTTGAAACCTTCGGTTTGTGAGAGATTCAGTGTGTCTGAGGCATTTGGAGGTTTTAATGGTTCTTAAAGGAGATGTGTCCTAATAAAAATTAACCATCATTTTACAACCAATAAAACCAAAAATACATAAGTTAAAGCATTTTGTCAACAAGTAATCATAGTTTTAATATAGTTTGTGATAATGTGGTTCTACGAAAGGCTATTATTATACGACATATTTACTATAATTAAACCATTGTTAATTTTCATAAAGATGATAATGTAACAGAATTTAATGTAAGATATCCTCATGAAGGTCTTGACGTTTGTTTCATGAATCAAGTGTTAGATCGTGAGAATATAAAATTTCCTTATAAAATCGCAGTAAAACATTTAATGTCGTCTCAATGTAATAACTAGTTTAACCTGTTAACTGTCACCATGTTATTTTCCTGTTCATAGTTCATAGTTCATAGTTTAATTTTAATCTAATCATGACAAACTATAAATTAATGGAAAGATATAAGAGTCAAGATGAATATTTGATACATTTTTAATAAACACAAAAAATGAAATGTTACTGTAATTTATAAAAATACCTAAAAATAAATATTTAAAAAAGAATTTAAAAAGATTTAAAAATGTTTGAAAAACCCCTAACCCTTAACCATAGTTATTGCACTTTTACTATAATAAAATGATTAATTATTCTCTTAAGGCTGTAAAATATTGAGGATTATTATCACACTCTGATAACATTTATTAACTGGATGGGCATTAAAGAAATGTGACTTTTTTTTTAGTTTTAGACAGTTTTATCATTTGATTTTGTATGTTTTGTATGGGTTTTTTTTTTAGTTTTAGACAGTTTTATCATTTGTTTTTGTATGTTTTTTTTTTTAGTTTTAGACAGTTTTATCATTTGTTTTTGTTTTTTAGTTTTAGACAGTTTTTATCATTTGTTTTGTATGGTTTTTAGTTTTGAGACAGTTTTATCATTTGTTTTTTAGATAAGTTTTTTTTTTACAGTTTTTTTATCATTTGTTTTTTTGTTTTAAAGTTTTAGACAGTTTTATCATTTGTTTTTTTTTAAGTTTTAGACAGTTTTATCATTTGTTTTTGTAAGTTTTTTTTGTAAAGTTTTAGACATTTTATCATTTGTTTTTGTACGTTTTTTTTTTTAGACAGTTTTTTTAAAGTTTTTTTTTTTGACAGTTTTATCAGTTTTAAAGTTTTAGACAGTTTTATCATTTGTTTTTTTGTAAGTTTTTTGTAAAGTTTTAGACATTTCAATTTGTTTTTTTTAAGTTTTTTTTTTAAAGTTTTTTAGACAGTTTTATCATTTTGTTTTTGTTTTTTTTAGTTTTAGACAGTTTTAGACATTTTTTTTTGTTTGTTTTTTTTTAGTTTTAGACAGTTTTATCATTTGTTTTTTTAGAGTTTTTTTTTTTTAAAGTTTTAGACTTTTATCATGCATTTTTTTTTTAGTTTTAGATTGTTTTTTATCATTTGTTTATGTTTTTTAGTTGTTTTTATCATTTTTTTTTTTATTTATTTTTTAGTTTTAGACAGTTTTATCATCCATGTTTTTTTTTTTAGTTTTAGACAGTTTATCATTTGTTTTTGTATGTTTTTTTGTTTTAGACAGTTTTAGACATTTGTTTTTTTGTTTTTTTAAGTTTTAGAGATCAGTTTTAGCCATTTGTTGTTTTTTGTTTTTTTGTTTTTAGATTAGTTTTGAACAGTTTATCATTGTTTTTGAAGGAATGGAATGGAATGGAAGGAATGGAATGGAAGAAGGAAGGATGGAATGGAAGGAATGGGAAGGATGGAAGGAAGGAAGGAAGGAAGGAAGGAATGGAATGGAAGGAAGGAATGGAAGGAAGAAGAAGGAAGGAATGGAATGGAATGGAGGATGGAAAAGGAAGGAAGGAATGGATGGATGGAATGGAATGGAAGGAATGGAAGGAATGGAAGGAAGGAAGGAAGGAAGGAATGGAATGGAATGAATGGAAAGGAAGGAAGGAAGGAAGGAATGGATGGAATGGAAGGAATGGAATGGAAGGAATGGAATGGAATGGAATGGAATGGAATGGAATGGAATGGAATGGAATGGAATGGAAGGAATGGAAGGAGGGAAGGAAGGAAGGAATGGGAATGGAATGGAAGGAAGGGAAGGAAATGGAATGGAATGGAATGGAATGGAATGGAATGGAATGGAATGGAATGGAATGGAATGGAATGGAAGGAATGGAAGGAATGGAATGGAATGGAATGGAAATGTACAAAAAGCAAATGATAAAACTGTCTAAAACTTTAAAAAAAAAAACATACAAAAACAAATGATAAAACTGTCTAAAACTTAAAAAAAAAAAAAAAAATACAAAAACAAATGATAAAACTGTCTAAAACTAAAAAAAAAAAAAAAAAACATACAAAAACAAATGATAAAACTGTCTAAAACTTTAAAAAACATACAAAAGCAAATGATAAAACTGTCTAAAACTCTTAAAAAAACATACAAAAGCAAATGATAAAACTGTCTAAAACTTAAAAAACATATACAAAACAAATGATAAAACTGTCTAAAACTTTAAAAACATACAAAAAACAAATGATAAAACTGTCTAAAAAAAAAAAAAACAAAAAAGCAAATGATAAAAACTGTCTAAAACTTAAAAAAACATACAAAAGCAAATGATAAAACTGTCTAAAAAAAAAAAAAAATACATAAAAAACAAATGATAAAACTGTCTAAAACTTAAAAAAAACATACAAAAACAAATGATAAAACTGTTCATCTAAAACTCAAAAAAACATACAAAAAACAAATGATAAAACTGTCTAAAACTAAAAAAACATACAAAAAGCAAATGATAAACTGTCTAAAACTCCAAAAAAACATACAAAAAGCAAATGATAAAACTGTCTAAAACTTTAAAAAAAAACATACAAAAGCAAATGATAAAACTGTCTAAAACTTTAAAAAAAACATACAAAAGCAAATGATAAAACTGTCTAAAACTAAAAAAAACATACAAAAGCAAATGATAAAACTGTCTAAAATTAAAACTAAAAAAAAAAATTAAAAAAACTAAAACATAAAAACAAATGATAAAACTGTCTAAAACTTAAAAAAAAACATACATAAAAAACAAATGATAAACTGTCTAAACTTAAAAAACATACAAAAACAAATGATAAAACTGTCTAAAACTCTTTAAAAATACCAAATGATAAACTGTCTAAAACTTAAAAAAAACATACAAAAAAACAAATGATAAAACTGTCTAAAACTTAAAAAACATATTCAAAATGATAAAACTGTCCAAAACTTTAAAAAAACATGCTCAAATGATAAAACTGTCTAAAATTCCTTCTTAAAAACATACAAAAACAAATGATAAACTGTCTAAAACTTCAAAAATAAAATGATAAACTCTTTAAAACTTTAAAAATAATAATTCAAAAACAAATGATAAAACTGTCAACAATTAAAGTTAAAAAAGATTTTATCACTTAAAAATTAAAACAAATGATAAATGTCCTTTATAATAAAGTTCTTTAAACTGTACAGTTTTAAATACTGTCTAAAAGTTTTTGTCTATTTCGTGTCCATTTTTTTAGTTTTAGAACAGATAAACTTTATCATTTGTTTTGCATGTATTTTTTTTTAGTTTTAGACAGTTTTTTCATTTGTTTTGTATGTTTTTTTTTTAACAGTTTTATCATTTGCTTTTGTATGTTTTTTTTTTTAGTTTTAGACAGTTTTATCATTTGTTTTTTTTTAGTTTTAGATAGTTTTATCATTTGTTTTTGTATGGTTTTTTTTTAGTTTTAGACAGTTTTATCATTTGTTTTTGTAAGTTTTTTTCAGTATTCTCTCAAATGAACTGCCATAAATCCTGGTATTCTTTTCATTTCTCAGTCTGTTTTTAACACATTTCTGTTTATAACACTATGTTTTAAAGTAATTTAATGCAATGAAAATTAATTATTTGCCAAATGATTTTATTGCAACAGATGATGGAACAGAACAATCAGTTATCATCTCTACAATATAAAGACTTCTTCTCTTATGTGTGTTTTCGTGTAAAATTACACATTCATTAACAGTGTGTTCAAACATAGAAAACTGAGAATCAACATTTATTAAATGTTTAGTTGAAATTAAGAAAATGCTTCAGATTTTAATAACAAACAACAGATTTGTTAAAGCAGAACTTTAGATGATCGACGTAGATTTTTCTAGTGTGAAATGAACAAAAATGAGATCTAGATGAGTAATTTCTCTGTATCATCACTGTATGAGGGATTTTTAAAGGTCCTTGAGTGTGTCTTGTCCTTCAGGTTTCTCCAGCCAGTGAGGTGGCCAGCTGGCTTTAATACTGGCCCGATCCTTCACCATCTCATAATACTCCATCAGTCTGGGACATTTCTCTTTAGGAAACCTGACAGAGATCAGAGAAATGATTAAACCAGTCTTTCATATCAGATGCCGTCAATGATTAAACATTCTGGATTGATATGAGAGATTTTACTCACCCCAGACGTGATATAAACGCAATGACAGGGAAGCAAACGACATCTGCCATAGTGAAGTTCTTTCCAGCGAGATAAGATCCTTTATCCATCTGATAAACACACGAGAGTTATTAGAGATGATAATCGGTCATGAACACGTCTGATCTCACCACTGACTTCATAGTGTTTCTGGAGATTTTAAAAAAAAAAACTGTTACTATAATGGGAATCAACATTGAGACGAGGAACATGTTACTGTGCAAAAATTGTGTTTAAAGATCTTGAAAAATAAACAATCTGTATGTTATCATGAACTTTGACCCGGGTGTGTGTTCATGACATTCAGTGTGATTATTAAGAGTGACTAAGTGAAAATAATGTGTGATAGATGTCATGATATTATACCTTCTCCAGGTAACTGTTCCACAGTTTCACCTCAGTGACTAAAGTCTCTTTGTTTCTGTTTAAGGCAGATTCATGTCTCTCTCCTTCCGGCACATACCACTCATAGTAAGCCACGTCATCTGGAAAAACAGATTCACAACATCCATACGACTGGTTTTAGTATTTACTTACTTAAGAGTCTGATTACAATCCTCCAGACAACTCTTAGTTATATTTTGATGTATCTATCATTTGCAGTAACACCAGTACAGTTATAACTTTACAGCTTGTGTAAAGCTGCTCTCCATCATCTGTTTGTGAAATAAATGAAATGAAAAGCATTGAATGTCATTAAGACCCGTCACTAAAGTCATGTGTGTGTTTGTGTGTTATTGATTAGAAAATGTTTTCTTACAGAATTTCTGCTGCAGGTTGTTGGTCTCAAACATGCGCTGATACATAAGAGCTTGTTCAGACGGGTCATCTGGGATCAGACGAGTTCCTTGAGACTTAAACGCACTCTATACACACAACAAAATCAAACATGTCTGTTTTAATAATTACAATAATATACAAATATAGTTACTATGTTTATTTTTAGACTGATTATCATTTGTATAACAACAGTTTTACTACAAATACCATGGGTAAACTATGCTTACTGTTGCAGAATTATAGATAAGTTAATATACATTATATATCAGCAATAATGTGTGGAAATATTAGGGTGATTGTAAACTCAACCCGACTCCAATTGTTATAAAAGCAAGACAAAAATAAATAGTGGTGAAAACCAAAATATTAAAATGGATATGGATATTTTTATTAATTTATATGAGATTATATTCATATTTACTGAGTAATCCACTGGCGGTCAAAATGAACATTTTTCATCTTAAATTTGAGGCCGTTTTAAAGAGTGAAAATCACTTAAAAAAATACACCAACATCATCATTTCATTTTTTACACAGAGATTGATATGCCTATTAATAAACCATGATGACTTTAGACATACTTGTGTCAATATATGCCAATAGGAACAGGTTAAAAATGAAGAAAAAAGCACTTTTGTGTTCATTATTCAAAGTTTACATGCCTTTAACTCAAAAATGTCTTCATATCTTCATAAATTCCACTTTTTAACTAACTCTTCTTTTAAAAGTCCTATATGGTTCAGGGACAGAGATATGAGAATATAAATATACAAACTTAAAATGTGTTAGATCCTCATATCTCTGGAACTGAATGATATAGAGACTTTAAAATGTAGATTTCTAAAGAAAGGCTGTTTAAAAAAAAAAAAAGATGTAAAAGGGCATTAAGATATCTGTAATTCTTTTTGAGTTCTAGGTGTGTAGACTTTGGAAAAAGAACACAAAAAGTGCTTTCTCCTCACATTTCATCAGCTACTATTGACATATAATGCAACAAGAATGACTAAATTCAGCATGATTAACTAAAACTTATACCAGTTTTTGTGTATGATGCTGATTTTGATGCTTTATTTTTTACCCTCTTTAATATGACCCCAAATTTCAGATGAAAATACTCATTTTCTGCACTTACAATTTTCTATACAAATTTCAAATTTCACTCATTTTTATCAATTACAAATGAGTGTTTTATTCAGTAAATATTCATCCATGACATTTAATATTTTGTCTTCACCACAATTTATGTTTGTCTTGCTTTTGAAAAAAAATATATATAAAAAAAAATGTAATTAAATTAATTTAAAAAAAATCCACATAAAAAAAAACTCATCAAAATCATGAAATAACACAATTGTAATTGTGTTGTGACTAAAAACATCCAATAAATTAATCAAATCACACTCTTGACGTAATCCACTTCAAAAACAGACTTTTAGTTTTCTATCTAAAACAAATTAACAACAATTACATTTTTGTCTACCAAATGACTTTCAAACATTGAAACATACAGCACATTTAGATGAATCTCTGGTTATTTTTGGAGCAGTAATGTAATGGGCTGTGTCAGGCGCGTTCACGAGCTTACCTCTAGATACAGGCACGCGGCAAAAGACTCGTTCACGACGACGTCTCCATGCTTCATAGTTGGAAGCTGCAAAAACAGTTCAACATGACAATATAAATCTGTGCAACTGTGTTGTAATAAAGTTTGTGTATGTTGCTGTGAAACTCGCCTGTCCTCTGGGATTCAGCTGCATGACTTCTGCACATTTATTCTCTTGTTTATCAAACGACAGCAGTTTATTCTTGTATCCGTGCAGCAGTTTCTCCTCGAGCGCGATCATGACCCTCCAGCAGGGCGGAGAACCCGCGCCCCAGTACAGCATGATATTACTCGCCATCTCGCTCTTTCTTTCTTTCTTTTTTCCAAGAAAAACCGAGTTTAACGTGCGAGAAGACTGATGAAGACTGATGAAGACTGTCCACTGTGTCACGTGATGACCTGATCCTGAACGCCCCCAGAGGCGCGTGCACGCTGACGGAAAGAGCGCCTCTGCTGGACGAAGCTGAAAACTGCGTGCAGATGACGTCACTTTATAAAGTGATCATGGTTTTAGAATAGTGTAAATGTAAAACCATGTGTGATTACTGTAACAAAACCCAACCCAAAAATGTATTATTAAATATCTGAGATTATTGACTGACTGAAGACACACACAAAAACACAATGAAAACATGACAACTGTACTGCTTCACAAAGAGTTTTATTGCAGGATGTGAACACATGTGAATTAAAGAGAAACTTCTTAAAGTATTAAACTTTAGTTTTGTAAAATGAGTGAATCACACAAGCAGATGTGCTTTTATAAGACGAAACTGAATGTTCTGTATAAACTATGAACTCGTGTTTAGTTCATTTACACTGATCTGATGAACACCAACATTATAAACTGAATGTGAATCAGAGTTTTCTGTCACAACACTGTGTTTGTATTTCTTAAATTAACATACAGAAAAACTATTCGCATTAGACACAAATCTACAGAAATTATGAAAAACCACAAAAGGGCAGAAACATCATTTATACACTGTGAAAAACATTGTATTTTGTACATTTTGAATAATTGTTGGATGAAGGATGTTGATCTGATGGAGAATTTGAGAGTTTTATTCCATAAAAATATTTCATTTAATAATGAGTGTTTACCGACACAAGATCAGATGAGAAACACAGTTCTGAATCAAATACAGAAAATATAACAGCTGATGAACTCATGATTAAAGCTCATGACTGTGTTATAATTCATTTGTGTTTTGTCTTCATGTGTTAAAGGCACATTTATATGAACTCAATCAGAAGACACAAAGTCAAAATCAGGTGTTCTAAAATACACAGAGACTGTGTTTGTGTTCATGTTTCATGTACTACATACTGTGTCATTAAAATGTTAAATATATTTTCATATCTCATTTCTTATAAACGTTTGCACATTTTAAATAAATATGATCTCACAGTCTGATGGTATTAACAGTATCTCTGTTTTTCTCTGAGATGAAATATCTTAAATAAAGAATGAACCCTGAGTTAATGTTCAGTTTGGGGTAAAAACATTTGTTTATTTTGCTTGTGTCACAGTGAAGTGTAGCTCATTAACTGACAGCTGATAGAAGGCTCGTGATTGGCTGGTATGTGATGGAGAGGGTGTGGCTTAGAGTAACATGTGTATATAATGGGGTGGTTTGTTGTGTGTTTTTCTTTCACCAGTAAGAATTCACCTGAGATGAGTTTGTGTTAAAGGCATCAGTGTGTGTCAATCATCTCTGATGTGTCCAATCCCAGTGCTTGAGCTTCTTCAGGGGTCAAACCGCCCTTCAGCGTCCTCCTCACTGACAAACAAGACTTTCATTACTTTTCATATTAGAACTCAACTGATCTTTTACAGATGAAATCTGTTCATGTTAACATACGTGACTTTCGATTTGCACGTGAGCGCCGTCGCTCGCGGGGTTGCGCTCTTTCTCTGGGACTCTGAGTGGCAGAACGTACGATTCTCTCCATGATCTCATCGGCAGTGTCGTCCGTAACGCTCTGTGAATCTTCACTTGCAGCAGTCCAGGCGCTACGGCCTGCAGAGACATCAAACCTTTCATCATATTCAACATTATCTCACAGAGTTTATGGTGTGCTCTCTTTAATGAGATTTCTAATGAATATTGAGTTTCTATAATAATGTCACACATATCATTAGGATGAGTCTCTGACCTCTGCTGGCTCTTGTGCGCGTGCGGATTCGTAATCCCGGTACAACAGGGCCGTCGCTGTCACGGGCCTGCAGGCTGTTCTTCAGTACTGCCTTCATCTGCTCATGTTCTGCTGAATCTTCAGCGTGACACAAACCCTGCGGCTCCACCTCCTGACCCGCAGCGGGAGTAACACTGCTGCCCACAGCCGGCCGACCCGCCTACATACACACACGAGATAACACTGAGAGATACGTTTAAAAAATGATTCCTGTGGTAATAAATATACTGATTTCTATTCTTATTAGTGAATAGAAATCTATTTAATAAACTCTATTTAAAAAACCCCACTGCAGATCATTTCCAGGTTAGATTTAACAAACTCTCACATTCTGACACTGTGTGAGTTATTGTTCCTGAATCAACAGACTTACATTCATTCACTGTTAATAAGATGAGCATAAAACACAAACATGAACAATTATTGTTAGACAGATGATCCAGTCAACACACTGTCATACCTCACTGTCATCTTCATCATCAGTCTGTAGTGAGAAACAGACAAGAGTTAGACAGAGTCATAACTCTAGTCCCGCCCACATCACTGAATGATCATAACTCTAGCCCCGCCCACATCACCGAATGATCATAACTCTAGCCCCGCCCACACCACTAAATGATCATAACTCTAGCCCCGCCCACATCACTAACACCTCTGAAACAGATCATGATGTGATGTCACTGGTGACCCTGAGCACTCTTCCATCTCATTATACAGCAGCACACAGGTCACTTTTCTTCATTTCTCATCAGCAGTAGTGTTTAATGATGAGTTTTGGGCTGTAAATGATGTGACAGCTTCAGTCTGTGTGTGTGTCTCTCTCCATTGGCTACCGGTGGCGGCCCGCATTAAATTTAAATCATTAATGCTGACATTTAAAACCATCACAAACTCTTCACCCTCATACTTTAACTCTCTTCTCCATACCTACAACCCATCCAGAACCCTACGCTCAACCCATCCAGAACCCTGCGCTCAACCCATCCAGAACCCTACGCTCAACCCATCCAGAACCCTACGCTCAACCCATCCAGAACCCTACGCTCAACCCATCCAGAACCCTACGCCAACTCCATCCAGAACCCTACGCCAACCCCATCCAGAACCCTGGCTCAACCCATCCAGAACCCTGCGCTCAACCCATCCAGAACCCTGCGCTCAACCCATCCAGAACCCTACACTCAACCCATCCAGAACCCTACGCTCAACCCATCCAGAACCCTATGCTCAACCCATCCAGAACCCCTATCCAGCTTTACGCCAACCCATCCAGAACCCTATGCTCAACCCCATCCAGAACCCTACGGCCAACCCATCCAGAACCCTCGCCAACCCGTCCAGAACCCTGCGCTCACCCATCCAGAACCCTGCGGCCAACCCATCCAGAACCCTACGCTCAACCCATCCAGAACCCTATGCTCAACCCATCCAGAACCCTACGCTCAACCCATCCAGAACCCTACGCTCAACCCATCCAGAACCCTACGCTCAACCCATCCAGAACCCTGCGCTCAGTGAATGAACGTGGTCTGGTGTTTCCCTCACAGAAGGCACTAAATCTCTCTCTCGTTCTTTCTTCTTCTCTGTTCTCTGCTTGTGGAATAATCTCACTAACACAATCCCATCTGTCACATCCCTCACCTCCTTTAAAAAACTACTAAAAACACCTCTTCCACCAACACCTGACAGCATAAAAAAAAAAACTTCTTTTTCTTTCCTCTACAGGTATTTCTCTAGCACTGCATAACATTGTAAACTTAGTAAAGCACTTCTTCATACTATTGCTGCCGCTTCTGATGTGTCGCTTCATTGTCTCCTAATATTTGTAAGTGGCTTTGGATAAAAGCGTCAGTTAAATGACTAAATGTACATGTAAATGTGTTTAAACAGCTGCTGAAGTGATGTTGAGTTAAATCATATCTCATCTGACTCCTGTGCTTAAACTATCACACCACCAACATGTCAAACAGTGAATCATAAAACCACAATCACAGTTACTCGACATCCACTAACACTAAACTGTCACACATCTCGTGATTCTTTATTTTACACAGCTGCTCCAGGATCAGTGGCGTTTAAAGGTTGTGTTATTTCACTGGCCTGTGTGTTGATGTCTGTGATCATTTTTCCTCGAGTCTTGTTTCTCTCTCGGTGATCGGCTCGTTTCTGCTTGAGCTGAAGAACGCGCTCGCGTGTGGTCCGATACTCCAGGGCAAACTCACTCATGATCCTGCTAAAGCGATTGACGCTGACGTCTCGGACGCTGTACGCCGGCTGACCCAGAAACAGCAGAAATGAGTGAAACCTGCAGACAGATGAAGAAACTTTAAAACTCATTCACACACAGACTTATCCACAGACGCATCACCCGTCGATCTCACCTGTTCATGATCCTCCTGTGGACCGTTTTAAGGATGATAATCCTCTCGGCACAGTCCTTCAAGAAGTCCGACATCTTCTGCTTCAGCGTGGCCTTCATCTCATGCTTGGCGATCA
Source organism: Beaufortia kweichowensis (assembly GCA_019155185.1). NCBI lineage: Eukaryota > Metazoa > Chordata > Actinopteri > Cypriniformes > Gastromyzontidae > Beaufortia > Beaufortia kweichowensis. The sequence goes on along the minus strand of CM032809.1, from coordinate 377,233 downwards.
CCTTCAGATAATCCCATGATGCTTTGCAGCGCCATTCCATCTGAGACAAGTTCTCCTGCAGCTGGTCAAAATCCACCTGGAGAAGAACCCAAAACTCAAGTACTTCAATATAAAGACTACATATACATGAACACTTGAATCTTTATTAAGATAACATCAGAATGAGAATGGAGGCGTGCGATGTACTTTGGCCGAGCGCGTAACCGCTCCGATCTCCGAGTAAAGATCACTGCTCTCTGGAAAGCTCTCCACAACGATACTGCAGATGTGATGCAGGAGAGACTGTTTGTGAACGGTGTCCTTCACTTCTGGAACCTTCTCCAGATAACTCAGATCAAAAGCTTTAGCCTGAGAAAGATCAATGCTCTCATTATAATATCCAGACCGAGTGTAATGTGTGTTCGTGTGCGAGAAACTCACGTTTGATCCGTTCAGAAAGTTGCCGATGGCGAGCAGCGCGGACAGAATGTAGCGCAGGGTTTTGATTTTTCTCCAGCTGATCCATGCCCTCCTTCAGGTCCTGTAGAGGCTCAGCCACTTCCTGTCCAACAGAAAACATCACATGATCTTATTAAATAACGGGCCCAAGAGAATGATGTCATTTGAAAGTGTGTGATAAACTTTGAGCGCTGAGCCTAAAATAAATACTGGACTGTTACAGGACAGATCAGAGACAGAGAGATTGTTTGTTATTTGTTTCTCTCATTGATGTGCTGAAATTGACTGAAAGCTGCTTGTGATTTTCAGATCTTTATTCTCCTTTGCAGGTGGAACATCCATTTGAAAGTAAAGTGCAATAGATTGTAATGAATGTTGCATTTTATTTTTGATTCCCATTAGATTATTTTGTAAGTTGAAATATGTTTTGATCTCTCGCCTTCTCAGTGGCTTCATAGTCCAGTTTAAATGCCCAGAGCTGCAGACGGGCCGAGAGTTCACTGATGGATGACAGCGTGAGGAGAAACTGTTCAGCGCTGCCGAGGGGAATGTCAGGATTCATCAGCTGAGCCTCCTGAATCTTCTGTGTCTCCTCCTCTGTGGGAATCATGCTCAGGATTTTCTACAGCAGACGGACACACAGACTTTAGTTTTTCCTTTCGGTGATGATCTGATGAAGACTGCGTTCACTCACCTCAATTCCCTCTTTGTTAAGAGCGTACTCATCAAAGTTTAGTATGGCAGTTTTGATGGTGCGGGGAGGCGGGAGGACCGTCAGGCCGATGTTGATGGAGTTACTGCGTTTGGAGTCTAGGACGATGATCTCCTGACGCTTTCCATCCGCTGCTGTTTTCTGTTGGAATAAATATAATATTTATTTTAACTTGACAAGCAAATATGATGTAAATTTATTGATGATGTTTCATGTCTGTGGGTTCATCATGTTTCAGATCTTACTTTGGTTACGGGCATCTCTTTGGACTTGCTCTCAAAGAGCATCTCAAGTTTACCAGTGTCAAGTTTAACAGGATCGAGTCTGGACCACAGCGACTCTTGACTCCGTCTGTGATTGCGGTAGATCCAGTCAGCGGGCCGGACCTCGTTCCAGAACAGCCTGATGGTCTTCTTTCTCTTCTGGAAGAGAGGAGGCGAGCCGGTCGGATTCTGAGGAGGCGCTGAGGTGGAGAAGCAGGGAGGAGGAGGAGGAACCCGAGCGCTAAACGCGGGAGGAGGCGGAGGGCAACCGAACATGGGTGGAGGGGGCGGTAGATTGAAAGGGCAGGGGGGTGGAGGAGGAGGCGGAGGCAGAACTCCAGACGTCAAACTTCCACAATCCAGGACGTCCTGATCCTCCTCGTCTCCTAGATCGGTGAAGTCGATGTCGCGGATGCGGAGCTCCCGCGGCGTCTCCAGGAGCTGATCCCAGATGTAGTCCGACTCTTTCTTTGGCGGTGGAGGGGGCGGCGGCTGTTTCTCAGGAGTTTCCTTCAGATCCACCGGAGGAGACGTGAGACCCTTCACCAGGTCTCCAAACCGCTCGGCAAACGCTCGTACGTTACTCTGATTCTCTGCTTTCCTATCTCCTTGACTTTCCTGTGAACTCTGTGTTTCCAGCGTCGTCGACACGGATGAATCTTCAGCTTGATCTTTCTCTCTCGAGTCTTCTTCATCTTCATCCTCCTCTGATGGCTGTTTGTTTTGAGAGTACAGCATATCCAGCATGAAGAGTTTACTGTTAAGAAGCTTGTTTCGTTCTTCATTCACATTGACGTCTTTGATGCTGTGAGACCACTGACCTGCAGGACAGAGACAGACATGTGAATTACAGAAGAAAGTCATGTGTGTTTGTTATGACATGAGTGAATCTCACCGGTCTCTGTGTTGACTCGCTCTTCTCTTTCTAGTGTACTGCTGGCTGAAGAGATGCTGGAGGCAGAGCAGTTATCTTTCTCGTTCACTTCTTCATTCTGACGTTCTTTATCACTCAAGATCCCGCTGTCTTCCGCCTCTCCGTCTGCAGGTTCCTGTTCTCTCCCCTCCTCTTCCTTCACCACCTGTTCTTCAGCCCCGCCCACTTCCTGTTCAGCACTTATCTCCTGCACTTCCTCTTCCTGTTCTTCCTCTGGTTCTTCTGTGGGTTCTGTCTCTATCTCCTCAGGTTCTAGATCATTAGAGTCTGTGCAGAAAGCAGAAAAACTGTTACTGTGTGTTTGGAATGGCATTAAACTATCATCCTGCTGAATAGTGAATCATAGGTTATATTAGGCATGATTTTTTGAGACCAGAACAGAAAAAAACAGACAGATGAATGGACCATGGAAATGATGGTTGTGGGCACTTAGCAGCATTTTTTATTTAATTCTTTATTTTTTTTAATAAAGGAACATGTGACACTTGTGTTTGTTTCTATATGTTAATATTTCCTCCAGATGACGAGCTCTGTGAGACTCTCTGTGTGTTCACATCTGCTCAACCAATCACAGCACAGTTAACATGAAGAGGAAACACACCTGTTTGTGTGTGTGTGTGTGTGTGTGTGTGTGATGTGTGTGTGTGTGTGTGTGTGATGTGTGTGTGTGTGTGTGTGTGTGATGTGTGTGATGTGTGTGTGTGTGTGTGTGTGTGTGTGTGATGTGTGATGTGTGTGTGTGTGTGTGTGTGTGTGTGTGTGTGTGTGTGTGTGTGTGTGTGAGGTGACAGAGAGGTTATGAACACTCATGACTCTGTCCATTTAAAGCAGTTAAACACAGACACACTGACTCCAGAACAGCTCTCTTGTGTTTACTGCTGAACTTTCCATCATCTACAGAAATATTTCATATATCACTTTCTGTCTCTTTCATATTCGTAATATGTTGTTTTATATTTGTATATATGTTTATAGTACATGACTGCATACTATAGACATAGCTTTGTTAATATTTTTCTTATTTAGAATATATATTTTTCTGTTTTAAGCATTGTTTAACTCATAGGACTTGACAAAAATGAAGATTTATATATAAACTGAACACTTAAGAGTCCCATCATGACACTGTGTAAATCATCCTGCAGGTTGAACATGTGTAAAATTCATTAAAACTGCTGAACCTGCTGTGAAACACATCAACAGAACATCTGTGACAGAAAAGCCAAACGGAAATAATAAACATTTTTACTGTCACATCCTTAAAAACAAAACATCTCTCAGTTTATATTCAAAAATCTTTTACATGCTGCATGTTATATTTACATTCACATAGAATAAAAGTAAGAATATAAATAACAGAAGTTATGAGTTTACCTGGTTCAGATGGTGGGTATGATGTGACCGGCGTATCCTCATCGTCCTGTGATGTCACAGAGGAGGGTGTGGCACTGCGGGGTGATTGACAGCTGTCAGAGGGACTCAGAGTGAGACTGATACCACGAGGTCCTGAACGCACTCGCTCTCTCTCAAACTCCTCAGCAGCGAGACGCTCCACTGTCTTATACCTGAGAGAGAGAGAGAGAGAGAGAGAGAGAGAGAGACAGAGAGACAGAGAGAGAGAGAGAGAGAGAGAGAGAGAGAGAGAGAGAGAGAGACAGAGAGACAGAGAGAGAGAGAGAGTCACTATATACACACACACACAGACTTAATAAATGTAGAGAATAACACTCACCTCTCGTCACGAGCATGTCTGGCCTCCTCCATGTTTGACACATAGTCCCGACTGCAGACACACACACAGGTGAGTACTGCTGGTTAATGAGATTATGTGTGTGTTTGTGTGTGTAGTAGAGTAAGTGATGTGTTAAACCTGTGTCTGTTTCTCTCTTCTCTCTCAATCCTCTGCAGTCTCTCTTCTCTCTGGACTCGTCGTCTTTCTCTTTCTGCAGCGAGAGACTCCTGATGCTGACGGTAAGATGATGACAGGAGTCCACCCAGAGCCGGTCTGACACACACACACACAGAGAGAGAGAGAGAGAGAGAGAGAGAGAGAGAGAGAGAGAGAGAGAGAGAGAGAGAGAGAGAGAGAGAGAGAGAGAGAGAGAGAGAGAGAGAGAGAGAGAGAGAGAGAGAGAGAGAGAGAGAGAGAGAGAGAGAGAGAGAGAGAGAGAGAGAGAGAGAGAGAGAGAGAGAGAGAGAGAGAGAGAGAGAGAGAGAGAGAGAGAGAGAGAGAGAGAGGAGAGAGAGAGAGAGAGAGAGAGAGAGAGAGAGAGAGAGAGAGAGAGAGAGAGAGAGAGAGAGAGAGAGAGAGAGAGAGACACATTTCCATCAGACTCACAGAGATGATTCATTCTGCTGATCTTCTGCTTTACATTCACATTATAAACTCAATCTCACCTCTCATTTTGCTGTTTAACTGCTGCTGATGGAGGACTGACCGCAGAAAATGACCTGAGAGAGACAGACAGAGACTGAATGAGCGTGAGCTCCTGATGTTGCATGATGACACATGATCACACGTGTGTACGTGAACACGACAATTTCCTTTTCATTTCCATACAGTGAGAAAACCACACACAGGTGAATCGAGCCAGACACAAGCGTGTGTGTGTCAGCAGGTGCGGGAGATCATGATGATGTGCTTCAGTCCAGTGACACACCTCAACATACTCGTGGTGCATCATGGGATATGTGCTCCTGTACCTGCTCTTCTCCGGCGGTTTCTCCTCCTCTACATCATAAGAGAAGAGGAAGAAGGGCGAGTGCGGGAGGTACGGCAGACGGTCCAGCGCTCCAGCAGACCCTCGCGCCGGAGGGCTCACCTCACTGCTCGCCGGCACGCTGATGGACGACTTACGGCGAGCGAGAAGAGCGGCCAGCAGAGAGGGCTGAGTGGGGGGCGGAGTCAGGCTGTTCTCTTCAGTGACATCATCACAGCTCATGTTTTCAGTGTGAGGACTGAAAGGACGTGATTCACCAGCAGCGTTACTGAACACAGACGACAGCGATGGTTTGGGAATGTTTCACATTTATACTTTTAGAAATCATGTGAGGGACACCTGTGGGCAGCTGATTCTAATGACTGATCAAACGTTTTATCACACAACATTAAGATGGAAATCATCTGGATATTTTGCTGTATTCTGTCCTGCACCTGCTCTGAGGTTCTGAACTAGAATACCTGATGACACATGATGAAGGATTCATTTCCCCCTCATCATCATCATCATCATCAGAAGACTCTGTGAGCAGAGCTTCATCCTCATCTTCCTCTCTGCAGCGGTACAACAAACACTGATCACACCAATGAGAAAAACCATTCCACACACAAAAACACAAACAGAGAGCATGTGTGAACTGATCCTGAAACAGTGTAACTTCTGTCAGTTTAATGACTTACATTGCTGGCAGAAGCTTTGAGTCGTGCATCACATGCGTTCTGAAGCAACAACAACATAAACAAATCATTGACAAACATTTTATATCTGTAGAAAAACAGATATCACAAACACACCCAGAAGGTCAGAGGTCACAGCAGCATCACCGTTACATGTCTCTCACCTTTCATTAACATCCTGGAAGTGAGTATGTGGGGAGGCGTGACCCGATCCACCCAACGAATGCCTGCGACTGCGGCGTCTCTCCAAACCCCGCCTCTCTCCTCCGGCGGCACTGGAGCGACGTCTCCCGCGGCGACCGGAGGACGGAGGCAGGCAGTCTTCATCGCCGTCCTCGTGACGCAGAGTCGCCTGCGGTGAATGATCACAGAATAAATGCTGACGGTCTGAGGAAGCGGTGATGTCTGATGTTTGTGATGTCATCACACCTCGTATATGTTGAGCTGCTCCAGCAGATCCAGATCGGTTCCCTTGCGGCCCAGATACCTGCGGGACACGCTCTCCATCCCCTGCTCCTCCAGAACATCCACCATGTCATAGAATGAATCCTGATCGGGCAGAGCCGCCAGCGTCTGATACACACAACAACACACAAGACGATCGGTATGTGTGTAAATGATGACAGTATGTGTGTGTGTGTGCGCTTCTGACCTTGTTGATGAGGGTCATGACATACACCAGAAGTTCTGTGTCCACACCGTCCTTCTCTGATAAAATCTCCATGGCATTTGACCACTGCTTATAGCCTAACACACACAAACACATCTTTAGTGTTCACTTACTACCACACAAATGAGCAGACACATATATATGTGTGTGTGTGTTTGTACCTCTCTTGGTGTCGACACTGTTAATGGCCTGTATGATCAGTGTTGCGTTGGGTTCAGAATACTCCACAAACACCAGCAGCAGTTTTAGGGCTGTTTTCACCACCAGACGAAACTATAACACACACACAAACATGACATCACTGCACATACAATCAGTGTCATCAGCACTACAGTCAGTAGTTTGATTCTGCTTCATCACCTTTGAGCCAATCAGAAGATAGAGCCACTGGATAGTCTCAGGGTGACCTATGACCCCGTTCATCCCATCCACATACAGCATGATCTGACCTAAAGCTACAGAGACAAAGAGAGACAACAACAAATGAGTAATATGTTGTTATTTATCATCAGGTGATGAGACAGAAACACTTGCTGCCCAATGAGAAAGACATGTAACTACAACTCCAACCACAAGATGTCGCTGTTCATCCTTTAACACTGAAGCAGAATTCAATCTGTTTATTCAGAGAAGCTCACTCCAGTCATCAACTTTATTTCTTTACTTTATCATCTGATATCAAAACCTCACGGCAGGATTCATTTACCTATTAAACTGTTTAACAGCATGATTCCACATTGACTTTATAGTTTCATGTAAACTATTCATTCAAACAGGCTTTTTCAACCCATCAAAAACATCCCTGAAATAAACCTCAGAAACCACTGCTTTAACATATCTTTATTAAAACCCCTGATGATTGACAACACAGGTCATTTACATATGAGTACGCTAGCTCTAAGTGTAAATGTCAAACAGAGAGAATACCAAACACTGATTGAATATAAGAAAATGAGCTCTTAAAGAGAAATGAGTAAAGATGTGAAACACAGAGAGTGTTGTGATGTGATGATGTAGTGTTGTGACTGACCTCTGAGGATGTAGTTCTGATAATTCTGATCAGCTTCAGCACCGACTTTAATCAAACAGCTGAGACCTTCTGCAATGACAAACTCATGCACCAGATCTTTATCATCCTGCAAACACACAAACACTTTCACTGCTTCAGACACGTGCAGACGCTCGTTGTCATGGAAACAGACAGCCGCCACGGCAACAACACAACAGTCTTTGATCTGACCACAACTACAACTTATGTGTGTTTACTGCAGTAACAGGGAGAGAAACTGTGTGTGTATGTGTGTGTGTGTGAGAGAGAGAGAGAGAGAGAGGATTTACCTGGAATATCTGTTTGAGAGAAAACAAAGCTCTTCTCAAGTCACGTCCATTTGAATTATACAACTTCTCTGGTGAGAGAGAGAGACAGAGAGAGAGAGAGAGACAGAGAGAGAGACAGAGAGAGACAGAGAGAGACAGAGAGAGACAGAGAGAGAGACAGAGAGAGAGAGAGAGAGAGAGAGAGAGAGAGAGAGAGAGAGAGAGAGAGAGAGAGAGAGAGAGAGAGAGAGAGAGAGAGAGAGAGAGAGAGAGAGAGAGAGAGAGAGAGAGAGAGAGAGAGAGAGAGAGAGAGAGATTTTACATTGTATTTTTCATCTGCAGTAATATTTGATTTATTAATGACACTAGACAGTAACACAGCAATATCACAACACAATCTGAATGACTTTACAGTTATAAAACCCTGATGGGCTTCAGGTGGTCATATATATATATATATATATACAGTGCTGCTGCTCTTCCACTGATCATGATCATCGTACAGAATGAATCAGCAGAACATCATGAGAAGATTATAGATTGATGAACAGTTGTGTTGAGAAGATCTACAGCAGAACTGAACTGGAATGTTCTGATAGAACAGAATAACCTTCCCATATCAACCATTATCATCCAACAAAACACAGAACTGTAAATGCGCAGCGAGTGACTCACTTAATACATTAGAGAAGAAAAACAACACAAAAAACTAACACAATCATATAAAAGAACCTGACATCACAAACAACAGGCTGGAAACACACATGGATCAAACAGCTTCATGACTGAGATTCAGTTTGATCAGTTAAACAGAGAAGAGTCACCCCCCCACAGGCTGAAAACATCACACACACACAGACACACACAAACACACACACACAGACAGACACACACACACACACTCACACACACAGACAGACAGACACACACACACACACACACACACACACACACACACACAGACACACACACACACACACACACACGCACGCACTCACAGACACACACACACACACACACACACACACACACACACGCCGCACTCACACACACACACAGATCCATCATCTGATGATAAACACTGATGATGTACTGAAGCATCTCTCACTGTCTTCTACACACACATCACAATTCACATAGAAAACTTCATCTCTAACAGCAATTCATACTTGTATATTTTTTATTGGACTAGTATTTGGTATGTTATATGACACGTTGACATGTTCATATTTCTTAACTGGAGCATTGATGAAGGCTGACACGTGTGCAATTTTGTTGTGTTTGCACAAAGATAATACAGTTCTTCTAAGGCTCTATCATTAAAGTCTCTCTCTCTCTCTCTCTCTCTCTCTCTCTCTCTGTCTCTGTCTGTCTCTCTCTCTCTCTCTCTCTCTCTCTCTCTCTCTCTCTCTCTCTCTCTTGGTTTAAATGCAGAACTATGTGACAGCTGTTTGTTGAATTTCCTGTATTTGTATCTCAGGTTTGTTCTGTGTTTGTAATCCAGCAGATTCTCTACATGTTTAAATCAGATTAGTGTTGTGACCTGATGCAGTGTTTAATCTCACAGCAGTGTAAACTGCACACAAACACACAAAACACTTGACAACACACCTGAAACTGTCATTATATTCTATAGTTTATTTGTAATCTCTGTAAGTAAAACTTACTAACACTGTTCAGAAATAAACTCTCTGAACTTCAGAAATAAAATAAAATATTAAATTACAGATCAAACTCAGAGGACACGACAGCAGACGCCACAAAGGCGGATAAAAATAGAGTCAAACACACAGCAGAAGTTCAGCAGAAGTCCAGTTAGAAAGATCATGTGTTTCTAACAGCATTACCACAAACCACAGCACTGCGTCAGAGTACCATAGCAACACCCTAGCAACACATGACACCACCAAACAGAACCTTTAAAGAGATAATCTGAGTCAAGAATAAAATGAGTTTAAAAGAGCTGTTTGATTGAACACAGGTTACAACAAACACAAAAATC
>CM032809.1:300000-360000 GCA_019155185.1 Beaufortia kweichowensis | reverse complement strand
TCTTTTCACATTTAGAACAATTGAAAGACTCGCACACACACACAACTATTACACAACACACAAACATTCAGTGATGCTCAGGAAGTCAACATGATTCATTAAATTAGCATTAGCATTTTACACTGGTCACCCTGTCCAAAGGTTTACATACAGCTGACTTTTCATGACTTGTTTGTGTGTTGTGTAATAGTTGTGTGTAAGTCTCTCAGTTAATTAACGTCATACAGTCACTGCTGTACAGAGGTCTGGGTTATTTTTGTAGAAATTAGGATATTATTCTGTGTTGTAAACTTTCTGAATTAAATGTGCAGTACTGAATTAAAAACAAACATGAAATTTCCTCTTATTTTTCCACAATTGTCAACTGTCTCTCTCTCTCTCTCTCTCACTCTCTCTCTCTCTCTCTCTCTCTCTCTCTCTCTCCCTCTCTCTCTCTCTCTCTCGGGTGATTGACACCTGCAGTCTGTATAATCAGAAATGATATGATCACACTATTTGCAGAGTCATTTTCTGTTAATGAGTTTCTAAGAAACATTCCCAGCTTGACATGTATAATTCAGACATATATCAAGATTACACATATATACATACTGTAATCTTCCTATATCATGAGTGAGTCATGACATCACACACGTAACCTCACATTACACAAACAACACATCAAACCTGCTCAGAGAAATGATGATGACACCCATTTATTCAGTGTTAATGCCAAATCATTGACCAAACTAAATGCCTGGATATGAAAAACACATTCTTACGTGTTGCATAAGAAGTTATAACAGGTCAATAAGTTGCTGAAAACTTTTTTTAGAAGGTCTGGACTTTATTAAAAGCTGAGCTGTTCAAACACTATCAATCATTTGTTAAAAGCACTAATGCGAACGTGAAGCTGCATAAAATCCCACATAATGATGTTCTTAACAGACAGCTGTGGACTTCAGTTCTCCCGTCTATAGGGTTTATGATGAGTTCATATCTGTAAGATTCTTCAGATTGTACAGATTGTAAATCAGCACTTGATAAGAACTCAGGAATGATTACTATCGCTAGGCAACAGCTGCTGGACTGGGTGTGGCCGAGTTTAACTCCGCCCCTTTATGTGTCTGCATGAATATATGAATTCATTCATGTTGTAATTAATGAAAAATAATCAGCAGAGTGAACCTCACAAAGAACAATTCATCTCATGTGTTACCCCAAAATTAAAGAAAAGAAAATGATCAAATAGATTTTGCTGTAAAAAAAGGGCTTTTTTTGAGGATTATTAGGACTTTTACAAATATTTTGGATTATTTGGTCAAATGTTTATCTTAAATCAACAGTTTAAATCTAACACAAACATGTATAAACACATTTTCTCACACTCTATTTCAAACAAGATTTTATGCACATGCACAAAAAATAAACCCTAATAACAAACAACAAACGAAACAACTGTATTCATATTTTAAAGCTCTAGAGAGAAATATAGAGAGAGAGATATAGAGATATATATATATATATATATATATATATATATATATATATATATATATATATATATATATATATATATATATATATATATATATATATATATATAGAGAGATACAGAACATATATATATATATACATATAGATATATATATATATATATATATATATATATATATATATATAGATAGATATAGAGATATATATATATATATAGAGAGAGATATAGATATATATAGATATAGAGAGAGAGAGAGAGAGAGAGAGAGAGAGAGAGAGAGAGAGAGAGAGATAGAGACAGAGAGAGAGAGACAGGAGAGAGAGAGAGAGAGAGAGAGAGAGAGACAGAGAGAGACAGAGAGAGAGAGAGACAGAGAGAGAGACAGAGAGAGAGACAGAGAGAGAGAGAGAGACAGAGACAGAGAGACAGAGAGAGAGACAGAGAGAGAGAGACAGAGAGAGAGACAGAGAGAGAGAGAGAGAGAGAGAGAGAGAGAGAGGGAGGGGATGCTAAAGGTCATCATGTTAATACTGGTGACAGTATTTATTGAGATTTGCTTCCACTCGTCTGTCTCTTCTCCCATCAGTCTGTGTCTTTCATTGCTGGGATTAGATCAAACGCAGCAAGAATGAAGCTGAAACTGAAACTCCCAAACCCGGGTCTGGATGATCGGATCCCGTCTCACGCTGAGCTGGAGAAGATGGAGAAAGAGGAGGCTGGAGAAAGACCTCAATGGGACAATAAAGCTCAATACATGCTGACCTGTGTGGGATTCTGTGTGGGTCTGGGAAACGTCTGGAGATTCCCGTACCTGTGTCAGAGTCACGGAGGAGGTGAGACACAAACATCAAGAGTTTTATATGCAGACGTAAGGATTTATCAGACCTTACAAATGACAGAAAAGCTAATGATTTGGGGAAAAAATGAACAGATAAGTCACACCTGAATCTGAATGTCACTGAATCAGATTATAAAATATCAAAGTAAGTGGAATTTGTGTGACAGAAATTATCTAATGCATCTAATGCCATTCTCTACAGAAAATAAATCTATAAATATATTACATGTGCAAAGACACACGTGATCACGTGAGAAACATGGTTTTTGAATGTTGTCAGGACATTTACATTACATTTAATCATTTAGCTGACGCTTTTATCCAAAGCGACTTACAAATATTAGGAGACAATGAAGCGACACATCAAAAGCGGCAGGAATAGTACAAAGAAGTGCTTTACTAAGTTTACAATGTTATGCAGCGCTAGATAAATACCTGTAGAGGAAGGAAAAGTTTTTTTTTTTTTTGAATCCCATGGAAGGGATCAACACATGTCATCACACACATATTTCTCCTGTGATCACGTGTGATTTTGCACATGTGATGTGGTGTGTGCTTTTCTAAGTGTGGTTTAATACTGCACAATTAAAGTATTGACAACGCAAATTATTTAGTGCTAAACTGCAATCACACAAGTAATAAACACTATTAATGAGTGTGACGTGTGTTGTATTTTTTGTGCGTATATAACACAGCCATTGATAATGTAGCTCATAAAACCTCTCATTGCTTCTAATGGACCCCTTACAACCACTTAAAAAGATTATAGTTAAACATTAATTTAACCTCCAGAAAACACCAGCAGATGTTTCTCAAGAGCTTCACATCTCGACATGTGTCTGTTTGTCAAGCTTCATTTAAAGTTCTTACATAGAATCTGAAATAGAATAAAAAACATCCAAAAATCTGAATGAGATTGAAGTTTTCACTTGTTTCTCCTGAAACAGTTTCTCCAACTTAGATGAAAAGATCTACTTTTTTATTTCAAGTAAAGAATTTAAGGAGAACCGATCTGTTAATCAGCATCGCCGAGATCTCCATGAAGTCATTAGACATTAAATAATGTAAATAATGTTAGAAACAGGAAGACAGAAGCTGATATAGATTGACAGTGTATGTCTGTCAGGTGTATATCCAGCAGGTCTTCACACAGAAATCCCTGATGCTGATATCCACCTGTGGACTTTCAGCTTTGATAACACGGCCATAAAACACAAAACTGTGCTGACATCACATGAACAGCAAAAAATACTCAAATCAACATCACAACCTCATTTGATGATGTTAAACCTAATCAACCTTCACGAATATGATTGTGAACAAACCTAAGTGTGATGTTTCTCACCCGTTCAGGAGCGTTTATGATTCCATTTCTGATTCTTCTGGTTCTGGAGGGAATTCCTCTTCTTCATCTGGAGTTTGCCATCGGACAGAGACTCAGGAAGGGCAGTGTTGGGGTCTGGACATCCATTAACCCTTATTTAGCTGGAGTCGGTGAGCATCACAGCAGATCACACATCATCTTATATCTCATATATATGTGAAAGATCATCTGTGATTTCTCTCGCTCAGGTATCTCCTCGATGCTGGTGTCGTTTCTGGTGGGGATGTACTATAACACCATCATCGCCTGGGTCATGTGGTACTTCTTTAACTCGTTTCAGGATCCGCTGCCCTGGAGTCAGTGTCCTCTCAATGACAATCAGACAGGTACAGACGGACACGGATGTCATCCACACCTGAGGAAAATGTGAAATAAAAAGAATAATGAATTACAAACACAAGCAATGTGATTTCAATCCACAGCAGACTGATCGTGATATACGTTGTGTGTACAAATGATGTGTGTGTGTGTGTCAGGGTTCGTGTCCGAATGCGCTCGCAGTTCTCCGGTGGATTATTTCTGGTATAGAGAGACGCTGAACACGACGGCTTCTATCGGTGAATCGGGGGGGATGCAGTGGTGGATGGTGGTGTGTCTGGTGTGTGCCTGGACACTGCTGTGGGTCTGCTGTATCAGAGGCATCGAGACCACCGGCAAGGTACTTACAGACCCGTTTACTCTTCTGTACAGATGCTGTTAACCTTCATCTGATGAAGCGTCTGACGTTACATCACTTAACTTTAAATAAGCAAACGGGAATATTAATCCAGACGTACACAAAACAATTCTAGATTTACATTTAGTCATTTAGCTGACGCTTTTATCCAAAGCGACTTACAAATATTACGAGACAATGATCATTTCTGGATGAATAATTTCACGTGTGAACAGGGCACGGTGCTTTAGTATGTGGTAAATCACTGGTACTCTATATGACAAGTACAAAGATCATTGAGATTGAGACAGCTGTAAAGATTGAAACTGTAATAAAACGTGATTTCATTACATTAACGGTGTGCTTTTCTCTTCTTCAGGCTGTATATATCACCTCCACCCTGCCTTACGTGGTTCTGACTATCTTCCTGATTCGAGGTTTGACTCTTAAAGGTTCTGTGATAGGAATCAAGTACCTGTTTACACCAGACGTGAGTCTCTCCCATACATGAAGAACATTCACTCGCCCTCATTAAACCATCACCACTCATAAAGCTTCTCACTGGTTTTCTTCCGGTCAGCTGGACGAGCTGGCGAACCCGGCGACGTGGCTGGACGCAGGTGCTCAGGTGTTTTACTCGTTCTCTTTGGCATTCGGTGGTCTCATCTCATTCTCCAGCTATAACTCTGTACAGTGAGTCATTTGATTAGTATCAGGCGACCGTAACCGTCGGGGAGTTTGTCTCCAGTATCTATGGCATGTTCATAAAATATCTTTTTCTCTTGACAGTAATAACTGTGAGCAGGACGCTGTAATCATCTCTATAATAAACGGTCTGACATCCATCTACGCCGCTATCGTGATTTACTCCATCATTGGATTCAGAGCAACAGAACGCTTTGACGACTGTCTCGACGGGTTCGTGTTCATATCTGTTCCATTCACCAAAATCTACATTCAAATGTAAAGTTTTCTGTTTGAAGAATAGAGATAATAATCAACGCTATAAAAGAACCATGTTTGGCTTCATGTGGTTTCATAAAGAACCAGAACCGTTCTGTTGCACAAAAGGTGGAAAAAAGAAATGATTCTGAATGGTTCTTGAGGAACTAAAAATGTGTATGGACACATAAACATATCTGTAGTCTTTAAGTTGAAGTTTTGAGTTACTTCAGCAAGTCAAAATTGTCAAGTTTGTCTGTTTATCTGTGTGTGTGTTCAGGAATATTCTGACGCTGCTGAACGTGTTTGATCTTCCCGAGGGAAACATCACAGAGAATAACTACGATTCATTCATCCAGAATCTAAACAGCACAGCTCCAGATGTTCTTCAGGAACTCAATCTGAGAACCTGTGACATTCAGACGTTCCTCAGTCAGGTCTGTCATTTACTACATCAGACTCTTTCTGTCTTTCTGTCACTCGCTGACATCATCATCATCATGTGTGTCTTCAGGGAGTGGAGGGTACGGGTCTGGCCTTCATCGTGTTCACTGAAGCCATCACTAAGATGCCGGTGTCTCCTCTGTGGGCCGTGCTCTTCTTCATCATGCTCTTCTGTCTGGGTCTCTCCACCATGTTCGGCAGTGTTGAAGGGGTGGTTGTGCCGCTCCAGGACCTGAACATCTTCCCGAAGAGATGGCCGAAAGAGATCTTTACAGGTACACCTGATGAACGGATGCGTTTAAACCACAATACATCCGTGTCTCACGCTGACGTCTGTGTTTCAGGTCTGGTGTGTTTGGCATCTTTTGGTCTGGCGGTGATATTCGCTCAGGGTTCGGGTAACTACTGGCTGGCTCTGTTTGACAGTTTCGCTGGATCTATTCCTCTGCTGATCATTGCCTTCTGTGAGATGGTGGCGGTGGCGTACATTTATGGCATTGACAGGTCAGACTAAAACTCATTCAACAAACACAAGTTATTTATATTATCATCTTATTTTAAATTAAGTTATATTTTTATCTAAAACAGAGCTAGAGTCAAACAATTTGACCATTTTACAATGAACTTTTAGTCTAAAAACTATTTATTTCAATCATTTGACAAACTCATAAATACCTAGATATTAAAGAGCACACATTATGTCCGTTATCGTGTTCATAATTTAATTTTTGAGGTCTACTAAAATAAATATATTACAGTTTAAAACACATTACTTTTGGAACTACATCACACACTAAAGCTCCTTAAATATCTCGAGCAGATTCAATGATGATATAAAGTTCATGATCGGACACAAGCCCAACATCTTCTGGCAGATCACATGGAGATTCGTCAGTCCTCTGCTGGTGTTGGTCATCTTTCTGTTTTACTTTGTTACTACAATAAGCAAAGACCTGACATACATCGCCTGGGATCCAGAATATGTACGTACTCATCATCTACAAACACACACATTTCATCACACATTCACTTTAACAGAAAAAGAGTGAGACTCACATGATCCCTAGACAGTGTTCACTGCTCCCTACACCCTCAGCAGGGCACTTCTGTAGAATTCAATTCACTTCGGTTCATCCTGCAGCACGATCAAACATAAACAATTCATTTGTGCATATTAAAGAAAAACAACAACATAAAATACATAAAATATGGATAAATAATATAGAAACACTTCTAATATAGACACACTGGATCCACTTTGTAGGACACTATTTAGTGACTGTAACATCTTCAATTTAATCTGAAATAAATGAATAGCTCAAATTAATTTCTAACTGAACGTGCTTTAATGAAAAGACATTATAACCTGTAACTGAATAGCTATTGTTAATGTTTCTTTGCAGGTCAATTTCCCAGCGCTGGTCACACTGTCTTACCCTGACTGGATTTATATTATAATCTTTATATTATCTGGAGTGCCAGCGTTGATCATTCCAGCCGTGGCTTTATACAAACTCATCCAGAGACGCTGCTGTAAGAAAAAGAAACCCATAGAAGACGACATCAGCTCCATCTCTTCTACAGTAGACATGTGTGAGAAACACAACTAATCATCATCACTAACACAGACAAGAGTTAAGAGTCACTGTAAATGAGTCCAAACACAAGTTTACAAATATGATTTGCACTGCAACACAACTCAAGCTTTCCGTTTTAACTCTTAAAGGTTCTGTGAAGGGTCCTTCACAACAAAACTATTTTTGGTTCCCCAAAGAACCATTCAGTCAAAAGAGAACCGTTATTTCTTACCTTTATATAGTGTGAAGAACATTTTTCCACTACAAAGAGCCTTTTGTGAAAAAGAAAGGGTTATTCATGGAGAAAAACGTTTAAAGAATCTTTATTTTTGTGATGAATATACTACAAACATTAATGTGTGTAAATTGTAACTTAAATATGTAAATTTCATGATTTAAAATGTGTAACAAAGTGTCATGTAATTATTTGTAATTATTTTGAAGATGTGCTATTTCACAGTATGTTTAACAATAAAGCAAATTGAACAGCTGTATGATGTGATGGATCAGATTCCTCAGAAAAGAGTAAAATCATGTAATAGTAAATGCCATTTTTATGATTAAACATGAATTATAGTAAAAAGCAAGAAACAGTAAAAAGCAAGAAACAAACATTCGAGTAAATTCATTCATTTGAATTAACATTCCTTGATGAACCATAATTTTCTAATAGCAAGTGTGTAGTAGATTATTTACCATTTGTATTAACTTTTTGTTTACTACAAACACCATGATTCCACTATAGTTACTGTGGTGAGAGGTTGTGGTTATTAATAATAACACTGTTTAATCCAGTTAAAACATGGTTGATTTTGGACACAGACAGGCAGAAAGAATCTGTCCATAAATGATCATTATGTATTAACCAGCATTAGTGAGGTTTAGTTATTGTGCTGAACACACAGTTCTGACAGACAAAACCATCTGAATAACGAGACGCGTAGCGAAGATCACCTGAGCAGACGAAACATGAAGATTAAACTCCCAAACCCGGGTCTGGATGATCGGATCCCGTCTCACGCTGAGCTGGAGAAGATGGAGAAAGAGGAGGCTGGAGAAAGACCTCAATGGGACAATAAAGCTCAATACATGCTGACCTGTGTGGGATTCTGTGTGGGTCTGGGAAACGTCTGGAGATTCCCGTACCTGTGTCAGAGTCACGGAGGAGGTGAGAACACTTATTATTCAGCATCATTTCTACCTGTGACAAAACATGAAGAAGCTGTTATAGTCTAAAAGAGTTTTCTTCTTTTCTACATTTACATTAATTTATTTAGCCGACGCTTTTATCCAAAGCGACTTTCAACTTTACCAGTGTCACACTGGGAGAGATTAGGGGTGAGGTGTCTTACTCAAGGGCACTTCAGTTGTTTCCTGCTGGTACTGGGAATCGAACCAGCAACTCTCTGGTTGCAAGTCCAACTCTCTAACCACTACAACTGCCCTTTTCTAAATCTACAAACATTTAAAAACTCTTTGAAAAGCAGCAAAACAAGAGAGAAATATCATGTGATGTCAGTGAATGAGTAACAGACAGGTTAAATAGTCATTTAATAACCTGATGGACTTGATTCATCAAATAAACAGAATATTAACCGTGATTAAACTTACTTAATATTTTATAACCACAGCTGAACTACAGGAACCAAATAACCAATGATTTGAGATTAAAACTAAAACCACAAGAAGTGTTCTTTTGTGTTCTTTTTTCTTTTCACAAGAAGATTCTGTTCTGTTGCAGAATAGCGAATCATTCATTAACTAGAAAGTTTGTGTTGTTTCAGGAGCGTTTATGATTCCATTTCTGATTCTTCTGGTTCTGGAGGGAATTCCTCTTCTTCATCTGGAGTTTGCCATCGGACAGAGACTCAGGAAGGGCAGTGTTGGGGTCTGGACATCCATTAACCCTTATTTAGCTGGAGTCGGTGAGACAATCTCTCAAAATATCTCTTTACAACTCGCTCTTCACTGCTTTACTAGATATTTAAATGATGTGGATTATCATCTGTGATTTCTCTCGCTCAGGTATCTCCTCGATGCTGGTGTCGTTTCTGGTGGGGATGTACTATAACACCATCATGGCCTGGGTCATGTGGTACTTCTTTAACTCTCTTCAGGATCCGCTGCCCTGGAGTCAGTGTCCTCTCAATGAAAACAGAACGGGTATCTCATCTTATTATGATACTCTGATAAAAGGCTGAAGAAATTTCTGTCATTTCTGTCCTACTAGGAATGGGTTAAAGTCAGTCTGCAACTGTAGTTATACCCAAACAAAAATATGAAATGTTAGGTGTTGTTGTGAACATTCAAACATTATAATGGCTAAACTAAAATAACACAAAAAGACAAACATTAAAATAATAATGGTTACGCTGTGAGTGACTGTTGTAAGATGGCGGATGTGTCTGGAGCGGTGGAACGTGACATATACTTGTTGATAAGATCATGGATCCCAGTGACTGCACATATAAAAAATGTACAGGATAATAAACTGTAAGACACTTTGGATAAAAGCATCTGCTGAATGAATAAATGTAAATTTAGCAGAAAGCCACAAGTGATTGTCATGAGTGTTATCTGTGGGACCGTGTCTCCTGATGCAGGTCTGGAGTCAGAATGCTCTGGCAGCTCAGCGGTGGATTATTTCTGGTACCGAGAGACTCTGAACAGCTCGGCATCGATCCAGGACTCGGGCGCTCTGCAGTGGTGGCTGGTCTTGTGTTTATTGTGCGCTTGGACCGTATTGTACATCTGCTGTATCAGAGGTATTGAGACAACAGGAAAGGTAAGAACATCACCGTCGTCAATACTGAAGAGAACATCACGCACGTCTAAACACCGATCCTGATCCGTCCAGGCCGTCTACATCACCTCCACGTTACCTTACATCGTCCTCACCATCTTCCTGATCAGAGCTTTAACTCTTAAAGGATCTCAGAACGGAATCAAGTTTCTCTTCACTCCTGATGTATGTTTACCAGTTAAAGCGTTTATTCTCTTACTGGACTGTACACAGATGATTGATGGATCTGTTGATCTGTTCAGGTGAATGAGTTAATGAAACCAGTGACGTGGCTGGATGCTGGAGCTCAGGTGTTATTTTCATTCTCTCTGGCGTTCGGCGGTCTCATCTCATTCTCCAGTTATAATCCCGTGCAGTAAGTTTCTCTAAAACAAGCCAACAAGTTTACGTTTTCTATGTCTTACCCCAAAACTCCATCCATCAGCAATAACTGCGAGCAAGATGCCGTGACCATCTCCGTCATCAACGGCCTGACGTCCGTGTACTCCGCAACTGTCATTTACTCCATCATCGGCTTCAGAGCAACTGAGAAATACGACGACTGTCTGAAGAGGCGAGTATGAATCACACAAACATCTTGCGTACGTGATGAATATATAATAATAAATGGCAAACATCATACAGGAACATCCTGACATTAGTGAACGCGTTTGATCTTCCTGACGGAAACGTCACAGACGGTAACTATGATGAAGTTCTTCAGAATCTGAACGTGACATCAGCAGGAGTCTTACAGAAGCTCAATCTGAAGAGCTGTGACATGCAGACGTTTCTCAGCGAGGTACTCACACTTTCCCTCCTCACAAGTGTTGTTTTTTTATCCTGAGGTTTTCTCTCCATGTCTTCAGGGAGTGGAGGGTACGGGTCTGGCCTTCATCGTGTTCACTGAAGCCATCACTAAGATGCCGGTGTCTCCTCTGTGGGCCGTGCTCTTCTTCATCATGCTCTTCTGTCTGGGTCTCTCCACCATGTTCGGGAACATCGAGGGTGTGGTGGTGCCGCTCCAGGACCTGAACCTTCTTCCTAAAACATGGCCCAAAGAACTGTTCACCGGTACACAGATGATCCACAGATGATGGTGATGAACACAGCATGAATCAGTGCTGATCTCTCTCTGATGTTTCAGGTCTGACGTGTCTGCTGTCTTTTCTGACGGCTCTTATATTTGTCCAGTCATCTGGGAACTATTGGTTAGCTCTGTTTGATGGCTTTGCCGGCTCTATTCCTCTGCTGGTCATCGCCCTCTGTGAGATTATTGCTGTAGTTTATATCTATGGCATTGACAGGTACAGTATAATGATGATGATGTATACATAACTGTACAGCAAATATAATGAAATCACCATATTCATAAACAAAACTTTATGTTTACATTAAACCCTTGCTATGACATAAAGCTGAACACATTTTGCTATTTAAAAACAACTTTGTTTCAATAGAGAGTCACAGGGATGACAGAAGTGCACTTCCGGTTTCATCCTCCTCAAGTCAATATTGATAAAAGTCTATTAGATTTTCGCAAAAAAAACCCAATAAATTGTGTATTTATTTGTAAAGATGATCTTGATAGACAAACGTGTAAGTATAATAAACTTTGTTGATCACAGAAAAAGAAGGAAAAATCCTGTTGACTTTTTGTTTGTAAAAGCAAGATTCACCTGGAGAATCCATCATCAACATCTCACTGGATCTTTACACTTTCCAGAAAGTTGTCATTCATTGATATGACCAGTATATCTGTAAATCAATAACTAAATGTGAACTTGTGGTGATTGTGGTGTTAAACATCAGATCTATCGGCTCTTTATCTGTTGAAGGTTTAACAGAGACATCGAGTTCATGGTGGGACATAAACCCAATATATTCTGGCAGGTGTCCTGGAGATTTCTCAGTCCGCTCATCATCCTGATCATTCTCATCTTTTATTTCTTCACTACAGTCAGCAAACAGCTCACATATAACGTCTGGGACCCTCACTGGGTACATCATTCACTTTCAGTTATCTCTATAGAGATTTATATATTCATTCAGTCAGAAAGAGAATAAATCTGCATGAAAGTCTGTAGTTCTGTAATAAATATATCACATTAAAGGAGGACTTATAAATCTTATAAACAGATTCTAAATCTTAAGACTGACCTGTCTTTTCTCTTTGACTCCAGGAAAATTTCCCAACACTTAAGAAGATGCCATATCCCGACTGGATCAACATCATCATCTTCATTCTGGCCGGGGTTCCCAGTCTGCTCATCCCTGCGGTGGCCGTATATAAATATCTGAGGAAATGTTATGAACACAAAGCAAAGATCAGCATTCCTGAAAAACTGCAAATGACTGTCAAGACATTACAGTAATATAGACACAGAAGACATGTCAATCAAACTATATGATGGAAAATCTGAATCATTAAGTCTTTTGTCTTGTGTGTATATAAATGTAGAGAATACAAGCAGCTGGTCATAATCATGAAACATCTTATAAATAATCTTATATGTCTTAAATCATTCTGAAGGGGTTAAGTGATGATAATGAACAGCTAATGTCCACATTATATAACTCTTCTGGAACAGGTTGTGATTAATAGACATGTTATGATAAATAAATAATGAACAGGAGAGATGGGCTGTGTGATCCCAAAACACCATCAGACACAAACAATGACTTTATAACTCTTTAAATACTGATCACATGAGATGTCATATTGATTTCTGTGTGTTGAGTGTAAAGCTCATGTGTTTCCATCCATCTATCTTGATGTGATGAGGGTGTATGAGAGGAAACAGCATGTGGTCAGTGTTAACAGAAGAGGGAGCTGACACACATCATCACATTCATCTGCCTTTACTTCAATCATTCATGTGTGAAACAAACAAAATAATAAAGCACAATAAAGGCAGAGAAGATAAATACTGTATATCTTAAATCGCATTTCACAATCTTGTGTCTCATATAGAAGAATAAAACAGATTTTTTTGGAAGAATGAGTTGGTTGTTGTGTAAACCATTTTCTTGTGCGTTTATGTATTTAGTACTGTTAAAATGGGTGTTAGTCTGAGACCAAAGGTTTAATGTATAATATATATTTCACTTGCTGTGCTTCTTTTACAGAAACATTTGCATCATTATGGTTTTGTATATGTTTCATTATATTTATAAAGATAAAAAATAAGACTGTTCACCACAAAAAAACCCAGATTTGAAAACAGAGATTCTCTATAAATGACACACCTGATACTTTAGTAAATAAAGAGAGAAACTGAGAGTTCAGCACGTGTCACGGGATTGATTTGTAAAACTTTACAGTTTTTTATCACACTTGACTCTCTGTTGGTTTAGTTGTGTGTGATTACACATAATAACACAACATGATATCACTGAAGGAAAACTGAAATCATTTCCTACAAGCCCCTGATGTCACGATCAGATTGTGTTTTATAATGAACCTGATCATGACTCTGTGATTCTCCTTTTTACAATGAAGGACTTTGTTTTTAACAGCACGACATTATCCACATAAAACACATAAAGCACATTATAAAATATTACAGCGAGCAACCTTTGCATCCGGAGCGGTTTGTTTTAACAGTAAAAGCGTGGATATAAGCAGATCATCAAGGGTTACACATTAAACTACATCTCTGTGCATCTCTCGCTTTAAGTCAGTATATAACCCACAGCTCATAAATCTGACATCTACATCCACTCATCCACATCTTCAGCATGGACACGTCCAGCACCCACATCAGCCACGGCTCCGAGGACACTCAAGAAAGACCCAAATGGGACAATAAATTTCAGTATTTGTTGACCTGTATTGGATTCGCGGTGGGACTGGGGAATGTTTGGAGATTCCCGTACCTGTGCCAGATTTATGGAGGAGGTGCGACGTGCCGCTTTATTAAAGTCACTAAAA
The DNA here is from genome assembly GCA_019155185.1 of Beaufortia kweichowensis. Lineage (NCBI taxonomy): Eukaryota > Metazoa > Chordata > Actinopteri > Cypriniformes > Gastromyzontidae > Beaufortia > Beaufortia kweichowensis. The sequence goes on along the minus strand of CM032809.1, from coordinate 345,967 downwards.
AACCCTAAAGATTAAAGACAGAATATTTTCAAGGATTCAGAATGACTGCTGTGGTTGACGTTACAGTTTTTGTTCATCATATGTGATATAACTCAACTATATTTGCACATTGAATCATTTTTGTTCTCTGATTAACATCAAACATTTTTTCTTTGCAAAGATCACATTTCTTTTTACCTTTGTGTGTGTTTCAGGAGCGTTCCTGATCCCGTACCTGATCGCTCTGGTGTTCGAGGGTCTGCCGTTGCTCTATCTGGAGTTGGCTATCGGACAGAGTTTGCGGATGGGCAGTATCGGCGTCTGGCACTCGATCTCTCCTCTGTTGGGTGGAGTGGGTGAGATATCATCAGACACATGACACGATCTTTACTGGAAATCCACAACCAGAGCTCAAACACTGTTTGGTTATAAAGTAATCGGCTCTGACTGTGAAACATTGTGTGATTGTTACATATTTTCCCACAGACAGACTCACACAATCATTATGTTTTTATAAGAGCAGAAGGTGGTGTTGTGTGTTTGACAGGTGTGGCGTCGATGATCATCTCGTTTCTGGTGGGCTTGTTTTATAACACTATTCTGGCGTGGGTTCTGTGGTATTTCTTCCACTCGTTTCAGGATCCTCTGCCCTGGAGTCAGTGTCCTGTAAACGACAATCTCACAGGTGCACACAAACACACAAAACAATCACAAAATCACACATTACACTTCAACAAAACGAAGTCTGTGGTTTTCATTACGGCAATGCCACTCTGGTTTTGATAAAACACCTTTGCATTTATTTATTTATTATTATTTTATTTATCTTTTTTTCTCTGGGGGTGGGGTTGGGAAAATATTTGTTCACGATTCTTCTGTATTTGCATCCTGTTATTATTGTAAAAGTTCAATAAACAGATAATTAAAACCCCAAAAACACCCTTTGCGTTTATTTGTAATTGAATGCGAGACAGAAATGATAAGCATTGTGTGTGAACACATACAGCCAAATGAAACTGAATCTCTAGCATTCTATTACTGAGAGTTTAGGGATTTGAAGGGAAATAAAATCACAGTCACATCATTGAGTTTTTTGTAACTGATGCTCTTTTGATGTTTTGTTTTAGGTTATTTTGAGGAATGTGTTCTCAGCACACCAGTGAATTACTTCTGGTACAGAAAGACTCTGAACATCACTCCAGACATCGAGGAGAACGGATCTCTGCAGTGGTGGCTGGTGGTGTGTTTGGCTTCTGCCTGGAGTATCGTTTACATCTGCTTCATACGCGGCATCGAGACGATCGGCAAGGTGACGACACGACACTGACTTTTAATTGCTAAAAGAAAAGAAGATATAGTTAATGATATACAGTAATACCCGGTGATCTGATGCGTGCGCGCAGGCCGTGTATGTAACGGCAACATTCCCGTACCTGGTGCTGACCATCTTCCTGGTTCGAGCCCTGACGCTGCCGGGGGCCACAGACGGGCTGCTGTATCTCTTCACACCTGACGTGAGTCTCAAACACACGTGTGTAAGTGATGTGTGATGAACACAGATGTGAATCTGCTCTTCTCTCCGCAGTGGACCATACTGATGGATCCTCGGGTTTGGCTGGACGCTGCCACTCAAATCTTCTTCTCGCTCTCTCTGGCCTTCGGAGGTCTCATCGCGTTCTCCAGTTACAACCCTAAAAAGTAGCTCAGCTATACTTAATCAAACGTATTTCATACATTCAGAACATCTAACGACTGGCCGTATGTTCTCATGAATAACCGTGAGCTTCCGTGTGTCAGGAATGACTGTGAGCGGGATGCTGTGGTCGTAGGATGTATTAACAGCGCCACGTCTCTATACGCCTCCATTCCAATATTTGCCATCTTGGGCTTTAAGGCCACATCAAACTATAACGCCTGCCTGAACAGGTGAATCACCTCAACACACTTTAAACGCTGTCATAACTGTTCAGTATTAATAACCCATGAGCTTGTGTTGCAGTAATATTCTGGATCTGACAAACGCGTTTGACATTGAAGACATGAACATCACGATTGAGAACTATGACAACTGGCTGAAAGTTCTGAACGCATCAGATCCTGATAAAGTCTTCAGTCTGAACCTGAAACACTGCAACCTCAAGAACTTTCTGGACCAGGTACATGTGAACACCATAATGAACATCTTCATGTACAGACTAATACAGATTCCTTCATTTCTCACACATAAATCTGACCCAGAGCGCTTCAGGAACCGGTCTGGCGTTTATTGTGTTCACGGAGGCTGTGATCGAGATGCCCGGCTCGCAGGTATGGGCCGTCTTATTCTTCATCATGCTCTTCAGCCTCGGCCTGTCCTCCATGTTTGGGAATCTGGAGGGTGTTCTGACGCCTCTGCTGGACCTGCACATGGTGCCCAAGTGGATCCCGAAAGAACTCTTTACAGGTACTGAATCCTGCTGAGAAACACCGAGATGTTCTTTAAGAATTGACTTTGTGTTCTTCAGCTCCAATGTCTGTGTGTTTGTGTTCATCAGGTTTGATTTGTGTGGTGTGTTTTGTCGTGGCTCTGATCTTCACACTGGGTTCTGGGAATTATTGGCTGGAGATCTTTAACAGTTACGTGGGTTCCGTTCCGCTCCTCGTCATCGCTTTCTTCGAGCTTGTCGGAGTCGTCGCTTTCTATGGCATGAATCGGTAATAAATGAATCAAGTAAACTTAAAATATACTTTGACATTTTGTGAACCTTGTATATATAAGATAAGATAAGTATAAAAAGATAAACTGAAACACTGATAAAAGTTTGTTTCAGGTTTAGTGATGATATTAAATTCATGACGGGACGCAGACCAAACCTCTTCTGGCGTGTGTGCTGGATGGGTATCAGTCCTCTCATGCTATTGGTCGTTCTGGTGGCTTACGTCATCGTCCAGGTGCAGAAACACCCCACGTACCCCGCGTGGAACCCTGCATATGTGAGTTAAAGATCTACATCTACATACAACACACATTCACGAGCACCAGGAAACTTTTTTTAAATGAAGATAACTGGTCATGTTAATACAACCAGGCAGTTTCAATCATCAGGGTTATTTTTCTATAACTCCTCATGAAGTATTTTGTGTGTTTTCACGCAGGAAAATTTCCCCGAGATGGAAGAGAAGCCGTATTCTGATTGGGTGTTTGCCATCTGTGTGTTGTTGAGTTCCGTGCCCGTGCTGTCCATACCCATCGTGGCCATATACAGACTGATCAAAAGACAAACACACAAACACGGCAGCGGGAAAACTCATCCAAACCCTTACGACAACCAGAGCTTCACACCAGACACTCACATACAGTCATAACTCACAGCGCCGCTCATCTTCATCTGTGATGTCACAGTCCGTCTCTGACGGAGGGATGAATGAAACATCTCGAGACTCTTTCAGGATCATGAACTGCCTTCAGGAGGAAACACACAGTGACTTCTGTAACATTTCCATCTAAAGTATTTTAAAGAATACTGACTATTGTTCATAAATGAAAGGCCATTTCTGTTAATATATATATATATATATATCATTTTACAAAAAACCTGAGATAGACAGAGATAAATGCAAATATAAATAAATGTGCAATGCATTATTTTCTTGTGCTACCAATGTTGTTATTTTGTTTTATATTCTCTACATGATGTCTTGGTGTATATGCTCACAATTACATTTTTAAATGAAAACAGGACATTTTCAGTAATAAACCATTTTGTCTACAAACCCTAAACTATCTGTGTGTTCGATTATTTAACATCAGTCAGTCTATAGCCTATAACATGATATTTCACTCCAAAAGAAATAAAGTCAACTTTACATGTTTCATTTACTTTGAGTCTATTAATAAATTCTCAACCTAATTTTCAATAAATAAGCGATGGTCTTGAACTTTTGATGAGCTGTGAGTTTAAAATAATCATCACCGGTTTAACTGCAGCTGTTCACATGAAGAAAAACTTGACAGATGATCAAACAGCTGTTTTAAATAATCTGGACAACAGTTTTACTGATCTTCATTTATTTTCTGTGCAGAAACATGAACGCAGCACAACAACAATAACAGATTCAATGTGAGAAACAGCAGTTGAACGGTCTGTTCTTCTCCTCCATTTAGCTGAAAAACACAGTTTATGAGCTTCTCTTATCACTTTAATGAGAAACCATTAACATCACGCTTCTCATCGGTTTCATCTCTGAATGAGACACATAAAAGCAGAATGTGTCCTGTGGCTGTCATGTGACCGCAGTAAAGAGACGATTACAGCCCAGTGTGTCTTAATACAACATCATCACTGAAACTATCCACATCATTCACCTTTATCACCTTCATGTCTTAATGGTTTTAAAGTCTTCAGGGGTTCTGGGTGTGGCGGCCTGATGGACTCGTGCCAGTCTGATTCCCTTCAGCGTGTGCTGTAGACGCCTCTTACCTGAATAACACAAATCTCATATTTAACAGCTATAACGCATCTGTCAGCAAAGCACCGGCTGAAACACAACTGTGTATGTGATGTAATGATGCTAACTGGAGGCAGACGTACGTTTGTGCAGCGGTGGGATGAGTGTGCGGTACAAACGCCTGTAACGTGTGAAAAGCACCTCAAACGCCAAACAGAACAACATCTGCACGGCCTCGTACTGCAGGACACCTGCTCCATCTGATGAATCCAAAACCAGACCTGCACCACATCACATCATCTCTGTTTCATCACAAATAACAACGTATCATGCAGAATAGTGTTCTTATGACAACATAATGACACACCTGTCAAGATACGACACCTCACAACTGATGTGTGTGTGTGTGTGTGAACTCTTGCCTGTATTTGCGTGTCGTGTAAGTTTATTTAATAACTCGAGACATAGTCCAGATCATGTTTAGAAAGAAGGAAGGGTTCGTGTCCACATTCTGTCCCAGCGGTAAACTCTTCACACACGCGTGAAACCTGAAAACACACATACACACACACACAGTCAGTGTCTGCTGTTGTTTTTCTCAGGGAATGGAATCTTTTTCCACAATCATTCACTCATCTTCAGTCCGGTTACACATCACATTTAATCACTCAAATCTCTTAACTTGTTAAACTTTTGCCAGAGAAACTAATCAAACACACGAGAGCACAGCGCTATGATCACGATCACAATGTGTTTATTTCTGAAGTGTGTGTGTGTGTTTTACCTCAGCGCCTGCAGCAGAATGAGTTTATACAAGCTTTTGTAAACGGCCTCCACAGAGTTCATCTGTAAAGAGATCAGAATCATGTTTCTGTCTTGATATATCTGGACTGTACAGCAGTGTATTGTGTGTTGTGTACATCTGATTGTGTCATGAGATCGGCATCTCTCTTACCCTGAGGTCTATAAAGATGTCGGTACATTTGAGTCTCAGAACCGACAGCAGTTTCTTCATGACCGTGGATGGTGAGTGGGCGGAGCCTAACACCAGACTGTAGCGCAGCGATAGGCCGTCGTAGCTGAAGAGGGCGGAGCAAAGAGCATTTGAATATTCTGTAATGTGTTATTTGCAGTTACAATACTTTACTATACTTTTGTAACCAGGATTAATTTCTAACTTGTGATAAGTGTGAGATTAGTGTTTAACACACAACAAGTCAAACAAAGCCAGTCAGGATTTAAAGTGTGAAAGTGTTTTTGTCGAGTTTTGATTTATGATGGTTTTAGTGCTGACCGTCATGTTTATGAAATTAAATTCTCATCATATAACTGTATGACAGATAAGACCATCACCATATCCAGATTTACTGTTTGATAACATGATGATGATTTAACCGCTGGAGCTCACCGCGAGTAATCCTTAAAGATGTCCAGCGTGTGTGTGTTCAGAAGCAGACCGCACCACGGGAACAGACAACAAGACGGAAACACGGTGACCCCTGACCTCTCCCACTCCTCACACACGGGAAAATTCACCGCCACCTTCTGAAGGTTTATTTTACAGCCATACTCAGGAACGCCAGCCAACAGCGTACTGACAGACGGAGAGATTATTAAGTGTCGTGATGTCATTTATCAGATTCACATTTATTCTGTAGCATGCGGACGTACGTCAAGAACTCTGTGGCTTTATTCAGATGAGGTGTGATGAGTAAAAAATCATCTACCAGCCTCATCAGACACCTGCACATGAGAGGACAGTAAACACACACACAGCTCATAGAAATCTGACCTCTGATGGTCACGTCAGAAACAACACAACAAGAGATTGTCTCACCCGCCCTTGTCCAATCCCTTCAGCAGTGAGTTCTCCATGTGTCCGTAACACAGATTACACAGCAGAGCCGATACCGAAGATCCCTGCGGGATTCCACACACCTGACGGAACATTCTAGAACAGAGACAGAAGAAGTGCACTACTGATCTAATGCTAAAGAACGTGTGAAGACTGAAGAGATCATCTCACTTCTTGCCATGGTGGATGATGTAGCTGTTCAACATCTTCTTAAAGAAGTGTAAGACATCTGCACCTCGGACCTCAGACTCGTGCTGCCAGACAAACATCTCCACCGTATTACAACACTGACAATCAAATCTCATTTGCAGAAACATCAACTCATTCTACATCAAAACATTGACGTATTATTTAAAACGGTTCATGGTCTACATTACTCATCAGTATCTGTGTGGTAAATGAAATCTAGCGGTTCTGATGGGTACTGACCCGCTCCACCAGGATGGTGTTGTGCAGTGTCCCGTTGGCCTGTTCATCCAGAACGAAAGCCTTCATGTTCAGCGGCTCAGACATCTCAGCCTGAAAACACACTTCACATGTTCCCGCGTCTTAATCTTAAGACACGCTGCGTGTCATGCGTTTGATTTACCTTCGTACAGAAGCGTTTCCTGAGCCCCTGGTTTGGGTCGAGCCACACGCGAGCGTACTGCCGCAAGAAGAAGCTCTGCTGTGTGAACGGAGCCAACACTTCACTCAACACCTCCACCAGTTTAGCATGAGGAAGACTGTCGTACGCTCCGCTCACATCCACCTGACAAACACATGCGGTCTGTGTTTCATCAACACCATCATCAAAAGTAGAGCAGAACAAATGGCATACCTTGACAAAGTAGAGCGGGCGCGGCGAGCGTTTCTGTTGAGGAACGAAGTCTGTGAGAACTCTGTGAATGTCCTGCCAACCCCAAACCGTGGAGGCCATGGGCCCCGGGGTCTCCTTCACACACGCGCCCAACACGTTCTGCAGCACTCGCACACAACTCTGGAAATGCTACACAAAACATTACACAATCTCACTACACACAACTTCAACATTTCTCACATTATCACACGTTATTCGCTGTAGTTTAGAAAATAAAACTGTGTCAGAACAAATTCATCTTGATAATGTCAGATCAACCAAACATTCTTCAGACAACTGTTAGCATGACAATATTTACACAACAACTATCAATAGATTGTTGTGCCTTAATGACAGCCGGCTTTATGAAAACATGAACTTTTGTGATCCATTTATGATGAATTAGTTCACTGTATGAAGAGTTTTTGGCTATAATATGTCACAGTTGACTTTATTTGAGTATCCTCACTTACATAAATGAACTATAAAATATCAAAAATAATCTCTGGTGTGTGAATCATGTTTGCTTTGACTGTATGTGACTCATATAATAATGAAGTGATGTCAGACCTGCAGTGATTCTCTGGGTCCTGTGAGGCGTGTGATGGGTCTCATGCCGTTCACCTTCGGGATAAATCGGATTCGGGATGTTATTATGGTCTCTGGGAGTTTTAGGCTCTCGGGAGGAGACAGCGCCCTCCACTGGCCTTTAGACAAATGTATTCTGCACAAAATGACAAACAAATGACCGTGAACACAACAAAAATCATTTCTGTTACTGGAATGAGAGAAAATTAAAAGTTACTTATAACAAAGAATAATAAATGCTTCTCATGGTTAGCGAATACATTTACAAGCTGAATGTAATGAGGAAGTGTTTTTGTCCCACCTGAAAGCCATTTGCTGTAGTTTGGCCCAGATTTCTCTCCTGTAGAACCTCAGCATGTGTTTCTGACCCATACTCTCAGTGATGTAGAAGAGAGATTTAACCAGACCGAGAACGAAACCATTCAAGAGCCAGAGCAAAAACTGCCCAAAGATCCACTCTCTGTACCTGTGTTCACTCGCACTGTGACCTGGAGGAATCACCATGGAAACAGAGTTTAGAGGTTTAGATGGACATGAGGTCATTGACAGAACCAGACCAATAAAAGAGAGGTTAAAAGACACACGTTTCTTCAGTCCCAGCCAATGACAGTCATTAATCTTCATCCTCCACATTAGCTGGACCAATGAGAGACTGTCAAATTTTCCAAGTCGCAGGAAGTTCTTTACATTGGACAGGAAATTGAGCTGGTTTTCACGTGAGCCCCAGAGCTCCTCTGGAATAACGTAGCGCAGACATTCCCTGACGAACAGATACACCCTGTACGGTGAGCAGTGAGAGCCCAGTAAAGACTCCATGTCATCTTTCCCTGTGTTCCCAGAGCACTTCCTGTGCAGGAAGAGGGCGTAAGGGCACTTCCTGTGCCGTCTCAGGAGTCGAGCGAAAAGCGACACTGCGTTGAAGAAACGCTTGGGAAGTTTCTTGGGATCAGGCATTTCATCAGATGGGTTAAACTCACCTTTGAGAAAAATGATACGGACAAGATCTGCCCCCTGTAAGCGCCTCAGCCCACCCACGCCCGCTTTCAACTTCCTGTTGAGCAGGAAGCCCTTCATGCCCCGCCCGCCGTAGAGCATCCTGGGTACCCGGATGTAGCAGCGAGATGGGCGAGGAGGGCTTTGATCCGCAGGCTTCCAGCTCTGAGCTCCGTGGCTTCCCGAATCTTTCCCGAGAGCGATGTCATCCCGCTCGGCTTCCACACTCACCCGTCTCTTTTTCATCGCAGGGAGATCTCGACGTCTGACGTCCTCATCTCTAGCTCTCTTTGTAGTCGAGACCGTTTTCCTCTCGTTCCTCACGTGACCTGATTCGGCAGGAGTTCTCCGTGTCATTTTACAGGGAATCCGAAGCGAGCCGAGGCTAAATCCAGACCAGGGCCGTGACGACAGCCGGTCATACACGGGTTCACCGCACACCTGCAGTAAACACGAGGGCGGGACGCTCATGAAGACGCCGCAGTCCTGCAGCAGGTATCTGGTGACCTCTGAACCCAGTCTTTGGTTGATTCTCTTCCACAGCTGGCTGGTGCTGATGTAAGCGGCGCTCTGGGAAATGTCTCCGTGGAATCTGAAGGGGTCCGAGCAGGCCGACACGTCGCTGCACTGATATCCAAATCCCAGAACATTCCTGAGCTTCTTACGTTTGATGTGGTTCAGCGAGAACGCCAACACTTCTGGCAGCGTGCCGAGCTGAAACAAAAACAATAAATATAAATATATATATATAAATACATAAGTTTAAACATAACGCATGACTGATGATTGTAGCTTTCTTTTTCATTTCTTTTTAACATTTTACAGTTTGTATTTTTCTGGCACAGGAGTAAACCAGACACTAAACACAGAGACAGTCATACGCATTATGACTTAAATACATTTAAATAAGTGACATATAAACTGAAGAAAACTTCTTACAGGGAGAGTTGAACCAAACATAATAAATCTGTCATAATTTATTCATCTTCAGGTTAATCAAACATTTAGTATGACAGTGATGACATCAGACACTGAATGACTGTAGTTATAGTCAAATCTTGAAATATTAATTCTCACAGAATGTATTTATTATTAATATACAGAATCATCTGTTTATAATTCACTAAAGTTCTGTCCAGACATCAGACAAATATCAGTCTATACACGAGTTATCTATTATAAATAATGTAAATATTCATGTGTTATTAATAAAAAACAACACACGTTTATGAGAGGAAACAAACTTTGTAGGATTTCTGTGAATTAAATACACAAATCAGAAGTAATAATAATGAAGAAGAGATGAGTCTATAAAGAACATCAAAGAGTTATTTTATATTAATGTTCATGTGTTCATTTATATATGAATATGAACTGTTATTCTGAAAATCATGATTAAAACATGAAGAAATGCTTTATAAACTTTAAGAGAGACTCACATGAGGATTTAAACCAGAAAATATTTTTTCGTGTTTTTTCATGGAATTGCTCAATAGTATGAACATGCCCTTTATGAATATTGTCAAATAACATTAAAATATAAATGCAACTATAAGGGAAAATAAAACAATATTATACAGTATGATATTAATAACTTTAGTTAGTGATGATAACAGCCTGTTCTTTAACATATCGCAGCAGAACCCATTCCTGCAGATCATTAAGGGTGTAATACTGAAGTAATTCAGCTCTATATGCTGTAAACACACAGGTGTAAAGACTTACCTGTACGGGAGCGCGCAGCGGCTGCAGCGGCGTGGACGCGCATATCATCAATCCTCTGGTGAGGGTTTGGAAGCGCGTGCCGTCATTCTCCTCAGTCAGAAGCGGCTTCCGGCCGTCAGAGAACACGATCCCGTCACTAAACTCCTCGAGCGTCTGCACGAGAGGATACAAGCAACGCAGAATATCCAGCGCGTCGTTCAACCCGCCGCCTGTCGCGTCGCGTCGCGCCATGATGAGTCTCTGGCGTCCGTATCGCGCGCTTCTGGCGTCGTCTTCACGCGGAGAGCGTCTCCTCCAATCACAGCACAGATCACGAATCCACTGCTTACAACGTCACGACTCCAGACTCACTTCCGGTAACTACGTATACACAAAAATGTATTTATTCATAAGGGTCGATTATCAAAATCTCCTCCTTTATAGAAGGTTTTCTTTAACGCATTTATTTTTATTATGAAGTCTCTTAAAGTTGTTGATGTCAAAGCTAAATCTATTGTAAGATATTACGAATCTGTATGGCGTCTTCTTTTTTGTTTTGTTTATTTTATTTTATTTTTTCTTACCAATTTTGGAGCTTCTGTTTTTGTTGCCTGTAATTCTGTAATAATGTTTAATGTTCTTCAATAAAAATAAATAAATAAATAAAAAACTACGTATACGCAGAAGAAATAGCAGGTGTGCTTGGAATTTTATGGTTAAACTTTAGGCCATAATCTTTTGCGGTTCTTTCTAAATAAATTATTTCATTGAAAAAGAAAAGTTTAAATATGAAAATAGTGTGCCGTGTTATATATTTACAACATGTGTGTACAAAGAATATTTCAATAATTTATGGTAGTGCAATAAATGACAATCATATTGTGCAAAGAGATCAAAAATCAACCAAAAATGAGGAATTGATGCTTTAGGGGCTGTAACATCTCTGATCTAATGTAATACTGTTTGTTTTTTAATGCATCATATCCAAATATTTAATCAAAGAATATTAATATATTTTAAATAATCAAAAGATTTGTGCCAGTGTATATTAACACATTTTGTTTATTAAATTTAGAGTATTTTTACATATTTCGTTTTTGTTGTATAATTACTAATGAATGTTTGGACGCTCTGCTAAACTTCAAATATAATTCATCATCGCTCATTATAACTGTAGTTAATTGTATCTAAAACATACAGACAAAATACATCATTTCCATAAACATGTTTATTCACATTACATAAAAAAGATAAAGCCATTCCCAAGATCTCAGAGTTAGTGTTAGATCATGAGCAGGTCTGCTGGAGGTGGTTTCTAGAGGGATCTGTCCCAGTGTGAAGCGTTTGGCTGTAAACTCCTTCAGTTCTTCAGCTGTCAGATCACTGTGGGCTGTGAACAGTTTATCCCCAGCATTACCAGAGCTCCCAGTATATCCACCTCCACTAATACCGCTGCCCTGAGCAACACCGCTGCCAGCTGATGGTGCAGATGAGCCAAACCCTGTGCCGAATGCACCTGCAGATGAGCTGGATTTGAAACTGAAGCCAGCGGACGAGCCAAATGCTTCAGCGCTGGGTTTATTTTCTGCAGGTGGAGCAGTGAAGGAGAAGCTGGCAGCAGATGGAGGAGCGCTGCCAAAGCCTGACGGAGGCTGAGCTGATGCCGTGCTGCCAAACCCTGATGCGTGCGGCGTATCAGATGAACCAAAGCCGGTTCCAGACGAGGCAAAGCTGAAACTACTGCTGCTGCTCTGAGAGCTGGAGCCAAACCCTGAGAAAAATCACATCAAACACACTGATGTACTCATCTCCTGACATACTGCATTACATTTATAAACAAAAAGCTTTTGTAGTTAATTATGAAAGTTACAGTATTATTTCATGACATGATCCCAATGATACTCATAGTGACCTTCGATCTGAAATAATCAGATTTTAATGATGCAGAACCACTAACCCACCTCCTGTACCAAACCCTGATGTTGAGCTGAACCCAGAGCCAGACGACCCAAACCCATGTGATGATGTCTGAGGACTCGACGTATTAAGCTCTGATATCTAAGAACCAAGTCACAACATGTTTGCATTTTGTCTGTCCAGTTCTTTACAGAGTTAATCATTACTGAGTGTCATAAAGGGAAGAATGCTAGAAGATCATCAGAAATCTATCTTACCACATTCATCTGAGTGGTGGTGTTCATAGTTTTGAGCTCCTGAACCCTGTTCCTCCACTGGTTGGCCAGCTGCTGAACAGAGTTTACCTGTAACAAACATAATTCACCATTATTATGTGCAAATAAATGTTCTCCCTAAAAGAAATGCATGAAAGCTCAAATGTAAGATCTATATTTTATTAAAGAAGTGACATCATTGTCTCACATATGCCTGAAGATCTCCAGACACTCTGCCGGTGTAATATTCCAGTCTCAGTTCTTCAGGACTCAGCTCAACAAACCCTATAGACCAGTAAAATACTGAGATTACACTGAAGGCTCACATTCTCATTTGATTATCATTTGAAACAGACAAAAACAAATGTATGCTTATGTATATTTGAAATAAAGCTACATTTCATCCAGATCATTGGTGAAATTCCTCTGGTATCAAGGTATCTTTTTTGTAGTAGATTAATCAAAATACTGGCAGACACAGAACTGTCTGATCTCTGGTCCACAATGCTTTAAATCTATACAGTGACATAAGGGGTAGGGTCATTGCTGACTGTATGAATCACATTAAGTTATGTTATAATAAAAAGCTGTATTGATAAAATATTATATTAGTAGTGGCATGTTAAATGTGGCATTATATGAAAAAGTAACAGTGTGGCACAACACTACTCCATTACTGTTGAATCAACGTTGTGGTAAACGTGTGTGTTAAACGCACCTGAGATCTGGACATTAAGGGGAGAATAACATGAAAACGGCCACTGGCCACAACTCTGCCAGATCTCCATGTCCTTCTGGATTGTATCACTTAAATACAAAATACATTAAAACTGTTAACAAATAAAACATTTTTGAGCATGATTATAATCTATGTTATTACAAGAAGTTATAGAGAGATGATATTATTTTGGTTCATTATGATGAAATGTCAAAGACTGAAGAAGCACTTACACGTGTTTAATATTGTCATTCGCTGATGTTTGTCCGTCTTTATCATTGTTATTCTGAGAGTTTAATCCAGAGAATCTGTTCTGGGTGGAGAAGCTGAAATCAGAGCTCTTGACGTCTCTTTTGCTCCAGTCTGCACCATCACCAGAGAATGTAGATGGCTGGATGTAATTTCCTCCTCCAGACCGCTGAGATGGGTTTACCCATACACGATTCCCAAAGCCTGGAGAGAGAAAACCAACAGATCAACACTGGACTAAAGACTAAACTAGTAAAAAGAAAGTAATTAATCTCAAGACACAGACACAGACAGAGACCAGGTTTAAGATCTCTGTTAAAATCAACACTGCGTCTGTAACTCAATGTCACTTCAGCACTTGATGATGATGATGATAATAATGATTCAGTTACTACATTTTGAAGACATTTTTGTCTTTATTGTTCACATTGAACTTGTGCTCACTATTGGTATTATATCATGATCATTGACCTCCTCCTCCTCCTGCTCCTCCTCCTCCTCTGCTGGCCTGTTGTTGGTTTCCTCTGTAATCTCCGCCTCTTCCGCCTCTCGGATGCTCGTTCCAACATTTCTCTCCGTATCTGCAGCGGCCTTGAAGAAAGAAATTGCACACGGTCATTTCTTCTCAACACAATTCACGCGCTTCTCCTCGGACTTCAGCGCACTTCCTCAAACGCCAGGAACCGGCGTGACGTCAGACGCATATTTCGACGTATATAAACTATTTCAAAATAAAAGTTTGACTCTGACAGTAGCTGCACAAATCTCTTGGTCAAGCCCACACTACCAGGACTATATTACATTACGCTGATATTAGTCACATAAATGCTAGTTAAAATCCTTGGTCGTTTTATAGACGTTAAGCACATATTACATGTATTAATTTTTCATATAAGATTTTTAATGTCGTACACTAATGAGATAGGGGGTAAAATGTTGTTAATGTTTTAAGAATATTAAAATCATTTACCTGGTACTGGAATATTATACAAACAAGCACTGTTTAATGCATTATTCTATAAAAACTATTCCCAATGGCAATGTTCGGCTCATGTACGTGCATCTACAGAGACAGAAGCGTTTGTTTTACCTGCATGTATGTGTGTGTGTATATATAAGTTAATTCAGATCAGTTTATTAGTGAAAGTTTAGTTTTGAATGAAGTCAGTGCGCTCGTGCTCGTGGACCGAAAACTGTGCGCGAGTGACATCATATAAGCAGACATCAGTTCAGGCAGCTTCAGCCAATGAGCGTACGCGCCTACGGCCGCGGGCCAATCAGCGTACGAGACCACATACGCGGAGCATGGAGTCACTTGATGGACACACCCAGCTGTCCAATAAGCGCCCGGTTCACATCAGGCGGGGGCGGGACCGTCTGAGCGCCTTGCAGAAGAGAGAGACGCTGCTATAAAACAAAAGCAGGTGCGCGAGACCCTCCTGCAGTCCCACAGGTGCTCACGACAGAAGCGTCACAGAATTAACGGATTCATTTCATTACATAAGAAGATTAAGATGACGCTGTTTGAGGCGAGCAGTCAGTTTCTCGAGACCGCTGTGGAGAAGTTGAGTCTGACGTCACTGGTGCTCGCGACATCAGTGTTTACGCTTACTGTGGGATATTTGAGCAAAGTTCTGTTTCAGCAGCAGCAGCATCAGCATCACACGGGAAACGCGGTGAGAACTTCATTAACATGAACATTAATTATCTGACTGACACTTACACTGTCAGTGCTGCTTTACCTGACTGCTGACGAACCGTGACGTCATGCAGTTCATGAATACCTGCAATAAAATAAATTAAAAATAAAATTGTGGAGGATTATGTACATAAATAGATGTAAAACTAATATTACCTGCATAATGCACTTTCTGTGACAATTGCCCTGAAACTGTGATTCATTTGTTTTGGCACTGTCCATTGGTAAGACCATTCTGGCAAAATGTTTGTGATTTTATAGCAAAACATATTGATAACCAATCTGTGCTATTGTGGAAGGATGTGGTATTTGGTCATATGGAGGATTGTAGAAACAAAAGTAACCAGATTCATATAAAAAACTTTATACTTGTAATGGCAAAGTTTTATATTCATAAATGTAAGTTTTCTTGCAAAAAACCCTGTTTTCTATCTTTAAAGAGAGAAATTGAACATTATATTGACTCTTTACGATATTCCTTGAAACAAAAAGCAGTTAAAACTTTGTAAACTTTTCAATATTTTTTATAGACTTTATTTAAGCCCCTCTAGTGTACTTTTGTTTTGTTTTGATGTTATATATTGTACATTGATGTCTCTGTAACAAGTTTCTAATAACATTAAAGAAAAATAAAATATTACCTGCATCACTTCTAACTGCAGCTTCTTTCAGTTCTGAATGATGTTCACATAAATGTAAAGTTAAATATGCATGATAAATAGCATAAACATCATTATTACATTATTGACTGATAATAAAAGTTACAACTAGATTCTGTCTTTTCTTCAGAAATATCCTCCTCATATTCCGTCCAGTATTCCTTTTTTGGGTCACGCTGTGGCTTTTGGTCGGAGTCCTATAGAGTTTCTGGAGGAGGCCTATGAGAAGGTGAGAAGTGTCTGTGTTCAGATGATGATGATGATGAAGATGATAATGATGATGATGTTGATGATGGTGAAGATGATAATGATGATGATGTTGATGATGGTGAAGATGATAATGATGTTGATAATGATGATGATGATGATGTTGAAGATGATAATGATGTTGATAATGATGATGATGATGATGTTGAAGATGATAATGATGTTGATGATGTTGATGATGATGATGTTGAAGATGATGATGATGAAGATGATGATGATGATGAAGATGATGTTGATGATGATGATGTTGAAGATGATGATGAAGATGTTGATGATGATGATGACGTGTGGCTTTATTTCTGCAGTATGGTCCTGTGGTCAGTTTCACAATGGTTGGTAAAACCTTCACGTATCTGCTGGGAAGCGACACTGCCGCGCTGATGTTCAACAGCAAGAATGAAGACCTGAACGCAGAGGACGTGTATGCGCGTCTCACCACACCTGTGTTTGGCAAGGGTGTCGCCTACGACGTGCCCAATCCTGTAAGATCATGAGAGATGCTGACCTGAACAGTACACATCTATAGGGTTAAAATGTTGTCTGGATAGACTTCACACTAGTTTTGAGACATTTACATTACAAAGCATTTAGCAGATGCTTTTATTTAAAGTCAGACATCCTAATAGTAGTAAGTGGTGAAATACAAAGTTTGTACATTTGTGAGAAGAGAGTCTGTTTAATCATTGTCTTGTTAGACCCCATTTGTGTGTCAGTACTTGCATAGAGACACGATTAACAGTTCACATGCGTTTTAGACTTTTATGTATTGTGATGTTGTGTATGAAATATCTCTGTGATTGTGTAAACCTACAGCTGTTTCTGGAGCAGAAGAAAATGTTGAAGACAGGACTGAATATCGCTCAATTCAAGAGGCATGTTGAAGTAATTGAAGAGGAAACCAAAGATTATTTCAAGCGATGGGGGGACAGCGGAGAGAGAAGTAATGATAACAAAAAATCATTTTATTTTATGAAGCTGTGAGTGTACAGTTCAAGTACTTTATTGACTGTTTAATGTACAAATATAAACAGAAACGGGAAGAATAAGATGCCAGTAATGGTAACAGCAGTATTACATAATAGACAAAAGAGAGTCTGAATATTTTCACATCTCACATCAGATCTGTTCGAGGCTTTATCAGAGCTGATCATCCTGACGGCCAGTCGCTGTCTGCACGGCCGTGAGATCCGCAGCATGTTGAACAAGAGAGTCGCGCAGCTCTACGCAGATTTGGACGGTGGATTCACGCACGCGGCCTGGCTGCTGCCCGGCTGGCTCCCGCTGCCCAGCTTCAGGTGCCGGCCGTCAAAAACATCACGATATACAAACGTCAGAGGTCAGAGTTTGTCATTGTGCTCTGTGTTTCAGACGGAGAGATCAGGCGCATTTAGAGATCAAGAAGATCTTTTATAAAGTCATCAAGAAGCGTAGAGAAGCTCAAGAGAAAGAAGACGACATCCTGCAGACACTCATAGACGCCATATACAAGTAAGTCACGTCACACAGTGAATACGGTTTAAACCGCTGGGCAGGTGTAGCCTAATGGTTAAAGAGATGGAATCTGAGCAAGACACCATCACTTTGAATAAAAGCGTCTGCTAAATTAATAAATGTAATGAACCGGCTGTAATAGCTGTTTGAATTCATGTGAACAAACTTTCATTCTTTAGCATGCACACATGATGAAGATGATGTGATGAAGAACACACTGCATATTTAAAGAATGTGTGTGGTGTTTGTGTCCGCTGTAGAGATGGACGTCCTCTCAATGACGATGAGATCGCAGGCATGTTGATCGGTCTGTTGTTGGCGGGACAGCACACGTCCTCCACCACCAGCGCGTGGATGGGCTTCTTTCTGGCACAGGACAGAGCGCTACAGGAGCGCTGTTACAGCGAACAGAAAAGTGTTTGTGGAGAAGCTCTTCCACCTCTCAACTATGATCAGGTGATCTGTCAGACGATGATCAGACTATCACAGAGATCTTTCAATGCTTCAGCAGCTCTCACAGATCGAGTCAGGCTTCTGTTCATCAGAAATCATCTCATTTCTGTACCCGTTTTCTGGATGATAAAGAAAAACAAACATATTCTTTGGTTCTTAAACTCACTTGAATATTACAAAACAGCAGCAGTTGCAGAATGTTCTCTTGTTAACGGCATGAAATCATGATATTTAGATGCAGATAAACAGGCTTACATGAGCAGATACTGAAGATCTTTTGTTTGTGACGCAGCTGAAGGATTTGAGTTTGTTGGATCGCTGTCTGAAGGAAACGCTCAGACTTCGACCTCCTATAATGACCATGATGAGGATGGCCAAGACGCCACAGGTGCGTGTCTGACAGAGAGATTACACCGGGTGTTTTCATCTCGGTTTAGAATATAGAGAAGGTCATTTACATCACATCAGATAACTGAATGTCCTCTCTCACACATTACCAGACTGTGGGTGAATACACCATTCCTCCAGGACATCAGGTGTGCGTGTCTCCTACGGTCAACCATCGGCTTCGGGACACCTGGTCAAAGCGGATGGAGTTTAACCCTGACCGATACCTGAACGACAACCTCACAGGCGGAGAGAAGTTTGCTTATATTCCTTTCGGAGCAGGTAAGTGTGTTTTATTTGTGTGTTTTGATAGCGTACACCTTATGTTTACACTATCCAAGTAATAAAGGTGTAACTTTAACATGCTATTTTAAAAGCACAAAAAGTGAGAAAGATGTTTGTTTTAATTGGTTATCGTTTCACAGGTCGTCATCGCTGCATCGGTGAAAACTTTGCCTACGTTCAGATTAAAACCATCTGGTCGACTTTACTGAGACTCTATGACTTTGATCTGGTGGACGGACACTTTCCTGCAGTCAACTACACAACCATGATTCACACACCACACAATCCCATCATCAGATACACTCGCAGAAACACCCAGACACAACAACACTGAACACATCAATCCTTCATACTCTCCAGCACACCGACAGACTGTTTCATCAGCACATTTCACATGTTTCTTTTCTGCATTGTTGAAAACAAAATCTCCATGACAAAAATGATCATTATGTGTTGTTTTATCTGCTCTGACCACTTTTTAAATGTAAAAGAAAAGACTGATTTTCAGATCAGAAATAAATATGAAATCTGTGTTCACCTGCTTTATTCCTTTAACAACTTCTTTTCATGTTTTACATTTATTCATTTAGCAGATGCTTTTATCCAAAGCCACTTACAAATGAGAACGCGTTTAACATTTTGCCTTCAAGCTAACAATAATTGCAATATACAAAACTATGTTTACATGTAGGAGTTACAGTACGCTGAATGCAATCAAATTTATGTTAAACTGTAATTCACAAGTTCACCTTTGCAGATAATAAAGCGAGAGGAATGATTTGTGTATTTGTCGTGCTGTCCGGGGAGAGGGATGTGAGATCAGTACCTGCCCAAACACCGAGCGCTAGATGGTGGGAAGACGGGGAGGAGACTGAGAGAAGACGGGGAGGAGACTGAGAGGAGACGGGGAGGAGACTGAGAGGAGACTGAGAGAAGACGGGGAGGAGACTGAGAGAAGACGGGGAGGAGACTGAGAGAAGACGGGGAGGAGACTGAGAGAAGACGGGGAGGAGACTGAGAGAAGACGGGGAGGAGACTGAGAGAAGACGGGGAGGAGACGGGAAGGAGACTGAGAGAAGACGGATGCTGAAAGACTAGAGAGAAACCAAGAGCTGATTGATTATTTCTAGAGCTTCTCTCCGTTCTGGTTGGACAGTCAGTGAGATTATACTGATGATGCGCTGGTCACGCTGATTATCTGCATGTGCTCCTCCCGAAATGTCTTAATAAACCATCACTTCTAGAGCAGGTTTGAATGTAATATTGTTTTATTTTTGACACAGAATAAAGAGATAATGAGAAGAGAAATGGCATGTGAATGTACATCATATTCTATTCTGACCACTGAAATCACATAACCCTAACCCTATTTCAATAAAATGACACGAGAGAACTGATGTAAACTCACCTGAAGGGATCTGCTGTGATTTTACATCTTATTCAGCTGAAGACTTTCTGTCAAGATTCTTTATCACCTGCATCAAACAAACAAACACATGTAAAACATGAAACCAAATGAGAACGACTCAGTCCTGAACACGTGATTCCAGACCCTCTTAAAGCTTTACATACATGTTTGCATGGATGTTTGCATTAGAGTTTCAGAAACATCATTGTAATATCTCAACATATCTCATCAGTGAACTGTGAAACAGAAACATCAGATTCATATAGTGCGTTCTTCTTCTGGATCTTGTTCTGTATTAATGTTTAAAGACGATCTGTAGAGGTGAATATCTACATCTCTTCTGCAGGTGTGATGAAGGGCGGGATCAAGAGCTAAATGATTGACCAATCAGAGTCCTTCCTACTGAATATTTGAGGTAGCAGGTGAAATGTGTTTGCTACAGAAACAGCGTGAGATGATGATGTCCCAGAAGAACACAGGTGAGAATCTTTCTATTCTTCCTCAGCTAATGAAACAGCGATGACTTTATTTCAAACTATTTCTGATGTACTTGAAAACAGAAGTTAATCTCTGTTGACTTGATCTGAAACATCCTGAACTTTTTACAATGTTTACATTTAAACTTTATCAGTATGTGTGAAACTGAACCGTAAAAAACACATCCACTTTATAGTCATTAGTCAATTAGGTTTGCGTCACTAAATGCATGTCACGATCACAGAACTTTAATCATTCTGCCTTTCTTCTGAAGACTCGATGATGACGGAGACTCAAAGTTCTTCCAGATCCTGTCAGAACATCCTCATCACTGCACTTTTTCTGTCATGTTTTTGTCTCATCTTCTACGTATACTACAAACCAACACCGAACCGGCTTCAGCCTCCGACCGTTCACGTTCTCAAACCCGACGCCTGCGCAGACGCCTGCGTCAATGCTCTTCAGATGTCAAATCACACTCGTATAGTAAACAACAGCTGTACCGTGAACTTGACCTCAGTCAAAAACCAGTTCAAACAAGCCCAAACCCAAGCCGAGATCATTCTGCTGATGTGGACGTGGCCGTTCAGAGTGAAGTTTGATTCTGGAGACTGTAGTTTAAAGCTCAACATGGAGGGCTGCAGGGTCACAGATGACAGAAATCTGTTTGATAAAGCACACGGCGTCTTCTTTCATCACAGAGATATTAGCTACGATCTGCCCAAGCTGCCACGACCATCGTTCCAGAAATGGATCTGGATGAACATGGAATCTCCCAGCAACTCGGTACACCTTTCCCATCTGAATGATCTGTTTAACCTGACAGTGTCTTACAGAAGCGATTCTGACATCGCAGTCCCGTACGGACAGATCTCTGAGAGACGCACCGGTGCGGACACGAGTTATAAAATACCACATAAGGATAAACTGGTGTGCTGGATCGTGAGCAACTGGAACCCGGAGCACAGGCGCTCAAAATACTACATCAGGTTAATGAAACACATCCACGTGGACACATACGGCAGCCATTTCACCGGACGCATCAGTAATGAAGACTATACCAAACTAGTGTCCGGCTGTAAATTCTACCTGTCGTTTGAGAACTCCATTCATGAAGATTACATCACGGAGAAAGTGTACAAGCCCATGACCCTCGGCACTGTACCCGTGGTTCTCGGTCCACCCAGAAAAAACTACGAGAAATTCATACCAGCAAATGCTTTTATACACGTGAACGACTACAGATCGGCTGAAGAACTGGCTGCACATCTTAAACGTCTGGATCAAAACACAGACATGTACATGAAATATTTCACCTGGAGAGAAGATTTCACTGCGACTTTAACCTGGTTTGGTCTTGAACATGTGTGTCGGGCCTGCGATCATATCAGAAGAAAGAGAGAATACAGACGTGTGACTGATCTCAGCAGCTGGTACTGGGGTTTATAACAACACACACACACAAATGCATTTACACATCACATCTACACAATAAAAATGATCATTTACTGGTCGAGTATTTGTCAGTCATGTTTCAGTGTCAGATATGATGTTGGTCTTGGACTTTATCAAAGTTTCTCTGATGTTATTGTGAAAACACACAAGATGAATATGTTCTGCACAGTTTCCTCCCTCTCATCACTTTCCAAATCCATTAAAAACACCTACTTTTACTTAAACAGAAAGATTTTATGACATTGAAAATCTTTAGAAAGTTACTTCATGAAAAATAATAAAAATGTTTTGTGCATGTCTTATCATATCATGTCCTGTGTTTGACTAACCCGAAAGAAGTATCATCTGGAACAGATAAACTGATTAAAACTTCTGTTGATTTCTCTTGATATCTTGACATCACACTTTTCTGCACCAATTTACAAAAGTGAAAAGAGTTAATCGAGTTAAAAACGCGAAGAGAAACTCACAGGAGCGTCAAACCTGCAGCAGATGACGTCATGAATACTGATTATTACACGAATCCAATGGCAAAGCTTACGTATTTTATTAACAACAAAACATTTTATTTATTACCCATCAAAATATTACCTAATTTGTGTTGATGTCACATGATTGTTAACAAATATGCTCTATAATGACAACAACAGGAGCTGATCCAGTGACTGAACACAAGACAATTCATACAGCAGCAAACATTTATATAAAATTATAACAAGTATATAAGATTTTAAAAAATCATTGTTTTGACTAACAACTACTGTGATAGATAACATGTATGAATTTATAATATCTGAAAACAAACATACTGTATGTAAGATACACTCTACAAAATAAAACATTGGTTCAACAACAAAAAATAAATATGTTAATATTTTCCACTAGAATTTTTAACTTAAGCCAATTGGGAGAATTACATTAATTCAAAGCAATATTTTGAGTTGATCCAACATAATGTTTTAAGTAATGTGAAGACAGGAATAGTCAAATGATTTAGAACCATTGATTACTGTACATTCAAGACACTAATTTAAACATGAAATGAACAAATATTCTTTCAATCAACTTTAAAAGAGAAGATTTACAGCCATGTTCTCTAATGCAGACATCAAGTTTAAATATTAGACCAACAGCTATTGCAGCTAATTGTTAATCAATCATGAATTAGAAAAGAAACAAATCAATAGAGAATGAATACAGAAGAAAAGTGACAGATATAAAGCAGACTTGGACGGATTAAAGAGAGTGTTTTAATCACCTGCACAGATCAAAGACTTCAATAAAACGATTCAATCCATTCATTCATTCATTTAGAAAACACTTTCTAGAATAAGCAACAATATTACTGCATATGATGAACTCCATCAAACTTCTGAGACCCTTTTAGATGGAAAGAGCACCGGAAGCTGCTCACCTCTCCTCAGCACATCTACAGTGGCCGGGAAGTGCAAAACAACATGACAAAGTGTGAAACTTTGACAAAGCTCGGGACAAATTTACATTTTGGAAAACATTTTTACCGTCATAAAACACAATTACATGGGAAAAAAACACTTTGACCAGTCCCGAAACACATTTACAGTGACCGATTCTTCCCGGAAAGGGAATGGACCTCACACCGGGAGTGACGCGCGGTGAAAGGTGGTGTTGGTGGTGGTGAGCGCCGTCAGTTCCGACCACACGGAAAACAAAACCGCGTTAAGCTGCTCATGTGTTCGCCACAAAACATCCCTCGGCCGCAGTCCATGTTCGGTCACCATAAACTTTATTTACACCATTTACTCCACAACACGAATTTACCAACAACAACAACTTTCACAAATGTCGGTATTCGGTTACAGTATCACCAACAGAATCCTGAGCGAATGTAATTCAATGTAATTAAGCAGAAAATGCCATTCAGCACATGAAGTGTCAATGACTTTCAGCTGGTCACTCGTCTGGCCTTGAACATGCCGCACATGCAGGAAACTGCGTCATCAGATGCTGTTTTACATGAACTTCAAATGAAATACATTTGAGATGAACTGAAAATGTTAAGCTATGACAAGTCATGATAGTATATCGTCATCCAAGCTCAATAAAACAACAATTACAAGTAAAAAGTCTAACAGCATTTCAGAACTTGATTTTTATGTCACAACAATATATATATTTAATAATGACTAAAGGTCCCCTGAATTAGTTTTTAGACTGTATGAAGAACAATATTACTTTTATTATGTATTTCTCATAAACGTCTGATTAAAGGAAGTTTCATTCAGTCAAAATGTAAGAGTCATAACTACTTATTTTATTTGTAAATATTTTTATTATTTATAAATATACATGCATTTATATCAATTTTTGTTGCACAGATGATTTTGTTGTTTGTTGCACAGATGATTGTTTTTTTTTTGCACAGATGATTGTTTTTTTTTGCACAGATGATTGTTTTTTTTTGCACAGATGATTGTTTTTTTTTTGCACAGATGATTGTTTTTTTTGCACAGATGATTGTTTTTTTTTGTTGCACAGATGATTGTTGTTGTTTTTGCACAGATGATTGTGTAACATGGAACAGAAGAAGACTTAATTTTCTTCATTTTAGTACATTGCTGTTAGAAGTGGTTTGTCAGAAAAACAGTCTCTGACCCTTCGCTTCAGTCCCTTCCATGCTCTTCTGAAGAAACGCTTTGACTCGCTTTTCTTCTTGCTGGATTTCTTCAGGTTTCCCTCAATCTTTGCTTTAGTGTGATGTGAGGGAGCCTTCATGATGGACCGCTGGATGATTGTATGTCTCAAAGGAATCCATCTGTTTGACTTTATCTTTCAATTCCAGACTTTCACTGCAACCGACTGTACAGAGCTCATCTGATCGGTCATCATCATCATCATCATCATCATCATCTTTTCTGTCTGTATCTGATGATGAAGCTGAAGCAGATTCCATCTGGCTGAGGGTTTCAAACGCATCATACCAAACATCTGAAGATTCCTCAGACTCTACAGCATCAAAGAAAACATCTTCATCCTCATCTTCACATCTGCAGGTGATTGATGGGATATTGACATTAGCGAGATCATTTCCCAGCTTTATATTCTGAATCACAATCTGTCTGATTTCTTCTACAGATAAATCAGTGACCACCAAATCCACGAGTTCAGCAAGCAGATCAAACTGAGACTCCATGTCGAACAGAACAAACACTCGAGCACAAGAACTTCTTCTGTTCTCTCGGACTGTCCGTTTGCGAATGAGAATTTCTGCCGCTGCAGCTGTTTATATAGACGACCCGCGATGACGTCATGCATTACTACTGCCCTGCTGCTAAGCAACGATAGAATGTTTGATGAATACGTGCGTCACCTGTCAATCACTGTCCGTGCACGTCACACATGTGTTGACAATGTAAATGATCTTAAATATTCAAACAGATGGTGTTCGTTCGGTGCACGCGCGCTGTTTGAGAAGTCATGTGCACGCGCGCCCAGAAAGCCTCATCCTGCCAAAACGGAATCAAGTTAAACGGACATATTCACACACACTTACACAAAATAATCGTACTGTCAAATATCCTCATGAAGAAGTGAAAGTAAACAGCTAATAAAGGAACGTGTCACAGTAGATTTGATCTTAAAGTGACAGCAGCCTAATAAACCTGCTCCTGTATTTACTGTCAATCAAACAAATCACACCTGCTAAAGACTGAGATATTAATCAGACAGCTGATGAATGTCACTTTCAATCACTTTTAAAGAAGATTCCTTGACTGACTGACAAAAACTGAGCTACAGTATTAAATGTAAATTGATGCTGTTATTACTATTATTTGCCTCTCACCCTTCAATTTACACTTACGGTTTTATTTTTCTACTTTTAGGCCTATTTGATCATTTTCAAAGTGAATATGCAGAAGACATCAGTGTCTGCAATGAGTTTCATCCTTCAGATCTGTGTATCTCTGCTGTGAAAGATCAAGAGTTTTTAGATTATTCTATATAATATTACTTTTTCTATTAATGTATATATGTAAAAAATTAAGCTTTAATTGTTCAGCAAAGAAATGAAAATCCTAGTGAACTAAAGTTGTTATGGAAGAAAATGAGCATGTGACATGCAGAGTAAAGATTCCAAAAACTGTGTGTTTATGAAGAAACAGAAACATCAAACCAGAAAATAAGACAGTAGTAGCTGTCAAATATTATATTAATCTTTATTTCAATTTTGACAAAATACCCATAAAATCCAGAGCTCCTACCTTTACAAAAATATGTCTTCTACAAATGTCCTCTGTGGTCTGTTCATGGGAGCTAATAAAACACAGTGTAGAGGATCTGATAACAGCACACTACTGTCTTTTCAAGCTTCATACGGCCCTAATAACCCCTTTTACAGATTTAAATAACATTCACGTGTCCTTTTCTTAGTGTTTATTATGCAGATACAGCAGGTGTGTTATCAAGAGTCCGATAGCAGCCTAACCAATCACCATCCAGCAAACTTTCTCTAAACTTAAATTAATCCACTTAAATTATCATTCCACAAATATACATTAACAGCAGGATTGTTTTCCAGTAACAACAAAGAAAACAGAACTAATGTACAGACATTGAAACGGTTTCAAGTGCTGCCAAAAAGCCTGATTATAAGATCATACGCAAACAAAATGTCTTTTTGGTCCCACGAAATTGTCCACGTCATAGTAAGAATACAAAAGCACAGCAGCTCAGCACAAAAGAAGGCAACAGATTAAACGTGAACGAACATCATCTATCTTCTGACTCCAAAGTGCATCTGAGCGTATGACGAGGAACCTGCAGGTGAAATACAACATTGACATGGTGTCCAAATCAGCTTACAAAATTAAAAACAGAAATCAACCACATGCCACGAAGAAAATGTCGCCATTGTGATGTTTTAAAACACTCAGTAAATCTTCTCAAGCTTGTGTGACTGCTGCAGTTCATGGTTACCTGACTGCACACTTCCTAGTCGTCTCTGTAGGGCCTCCAGACGAGAGATGTAATCTGTGAGAGCTCGATCAGGGTCATAGTTCTGCAGGTGAGAACAAGGTAAACCTCCAGAGTCACCTGCCATACTGTGATACCTGAGAGAGAGAGAGAGAGAGAGAGAGAGAGAGAGAGAGAGAGAGAGAGAGAGAGACAGAGAGAGAGAGAGAGAGAGAGAGAGAGAGAGAGAGAGAGAGAGAGAGAGAGAGAGAGAGACAGAGAGAGAGAGAGAGAGAGAGAGAGAGAGAGAGAGAGAGAGAGACAGAGAGAGAGAGAGAGAGAGAGAGAGAGAGAGAGAGAGAGAGAGAGAGAGAGAGAGAGAGAGAGAGAGAGAGAGAGAGAGAGAGAGAGAGAGAGAGAATGTTTAGATTTCTCTGCAGGTTGAATATAGTTCATGTTGTTCATTACAGATCTGTTGTACCTGTGTGTGACTGATGCTGCAGATCGAGGTGAGTCTCGTCCTGTACGCCCGCGGCTGGGAGTTCGTCTCTCTCTGAACACATCCACACCGCCGGGGTGAAGGTATGAAGATTCATTCCTCACATCAGCACCTTTAACACAAACAGATGTTTCTGAGTAAATGTTCAACAGTAAATGAGTTGAATAATGACTCTTGTTGTGTTCCTGTGATCTGACCGTTCCTGTTGATGATCTGACATGATCCTCCAGCTGCTCTCTGCCACCTCTTCACCAGAAACTTCATCCTACAGTAAACACACACAAATGAACTCATCACATGATCACATTGAGCTCTGTGGCTGCAACACAATAACTTCATTTGTCATTATTTCAAACCCAAAACTTAGCAGACCTCTCTCATCACAATACACTGAAGACATATCAGCAGTGATTACGGCATTATGATCGATATCATCCAGTGATTAAGAGTTTCTTCATGTTGCAGTAGCTCATCAGTACCTGGAGAGAGCGATGGAGACTCGCACAGCGGATCTGAAGCGAGTGATGCCTCTGTGTCGATGACCGAGAGACTCCAGACAGGTGTGTGTCGGTCGGCCGCCCATGCGGGCGATGAGAGAGAGCGTGGCCTCCTCACACTCCTGAAAGCCCCCGAGCAGCAGCAGAAGATATTTCTTCTGATATATCAGAGCCTTCCGGAAGCTCTCGGCCCGCAGGTATTTACTGTAGATCTTCTGCAGAGAGACGCAAGATTATCTGTTAAAACTGGATCTGGCGTTTCTGAACGGCTGCTCAGGAGCCAGACGATAAACTGATCCCTTTCATGAAGAGTCAAATACACTCTGACATCTCAGATCAGATACTAAATGAACAGGACAGTATACTCGCCTTCAGAGCGCTGCTGTCCACATCAGATCCAGAGAGATCTCGGAGCGTGTCGGAGCGAATCTCTGCTCTCAGACGGCTCAGTTCGGCCTCGGCCTGATGGAGAGATTTCTCTAAACGACTCTTCTCTTGAGTCCAGGCGTCCTGTCGCTCTGCACCGCTCCTGACAGACACCTGACGGACGGACAGACAGTTGAAGTGAAGCAGCAGGTAAGGTATTATCAGTAAGATTGTTGATTCAGTACGAGTCTCACTGTGCTTGTGCTGAAGTTCTTCTGTCTGTGTCTGTAAAGTTCTTCCTCTAGTCTCAGTAACTGGTTTCTCAGGTCATTTTTCTCTTCTGTGAGACGACTGACAAAACCGGTCAGTTCTGCGTTCTGTCTGAGTAAACGCTCGTTCAGCAAACTGGACGAACCTCCAACCAGATAACCACCGCTCTGTGCACACACGAGAAATGACAAACCTGAACACACTGCCTTTGTATCTTATATGCATTAGGAAGTGGTGTCATTTATTTTACACGTCAAAAGTTTCAACCACTAAAAGAGTACATTTTAAGGTTTATAATAAAGAGGTTTTTAAATCAGTACCGAGTGTTTTCACATGAGAAATGTTTACAGAAACATCTTTTTACATTTAGGACAATTGACTAAACTATTGAGTTGAGTCTCTAAAAATGATAAGTAGTGTAAATTGTTATCTTTTGGGAAACATGAGGACATTACTAAATTAAATAATAAGATATTACACTGGTCACCCTGTCCAAAAGTTTACATACAGCTGACTTTTCATGACTTGTTTGTGTGTTGTGTAATAGTTGTGTGTGTGTGCGAGTCTTTCAATTGTTCTAAATGTGAAAAGATGGATCTCAACATCATACAGTCACTGCAGATCAAACATGCAGAAGATGATGAAACAGTTTAATGGCTCAGATCAAACAAGAAACCCTTAAACAACCATCACAAAACATCAAAACTGGTCACATTGTACCGTATTAAGAATGAGCTGTATGTAAACTTTTGAACTGGGTTATTTTTAGAAATTAAGATATTATTCTGTGGTGTAAACTATTTACTTCTCTTACTTTCTAATCACACTGCTCATTACACATACTGATTTTCTAGGGTACAGGTATGTGTCACTGTATGTACATGTCACTTCCTGTGTTTGTGGACATGCGCTTTTAGTCATCAGATTCTTTGATATAAAAGTGCAAAGATGTGTATCACTCACCTCTGAGAGAGCAGAGGGGGCTGATGGGATATGCTGTAACAGTGACATCACATCCTGTAGGTTATTGTGCAGCCATGTTAGACTGTCACGGTCCGCTGTTTCAACAGATAACCTGCACAAACACACACGTTAAAAAACACAAACTACAATGATCTAACAGTGACGTTTGACTCAGACGCACCTGCCCGATGCGTCACCGGTCAGATTGTTGATCTTAGCAGCGATGAGCTGCAGTCGGCCCAGGATGTTGTCCATGTGTTTAGGATCTGAATTCTGACCGGCCGCCACGTGCGCGGTCTCACGCAGGGACAGCACGCCGGAGTCCTCGCCCGTCTTCTGTTGCAACATCCAGTCGCGGGTTTGACCCCCAGACTGATCGTCTGACCGCAGCACACTGG
Source organism: Beaufortia kweichowensis (assembly GCA_019155185.1). Taxonomy (NCBI): domain Eukaryota; kingdom Metazoa; phylum Chordata; class Actinopteri; order Cypriniformes; family Gastromyzontidae; genus Beaufortia; species Beaufortia kweichowensis. Next base: position 315,938 of record CM032809.1, on the reverse strand, counting down.
TTATTCTGCATTAGTCTTAATTTCTCCTCCAGCTGTCTCACTCTCTCCTGCAGCCTGTCTCTCTCTCTCTCCAGCCTATGCTGGTCGTCCCTCTCTGTGTCTAGCTGCGCCCGCAGCTCATCCGTCTGTCTTTCCAGACGAGCCGCAGTGTCTCGAGCCACCCTCAGCGCGCTCCGGTCCTGCGCGGCGAAGCGCGTCAGCGAGGATTTCTCCTCCTCAAACTCTCGTCCGCGCTGCAGCTCGTCAAGTTTCTGTCTCTCCAGCTGCTCCATCAGCTGCACCACCTGCGCCTGCTTCTCGGCCAGCTGCGACTGCAGCGTCTGCAGCAGAGACTCCACAGAGAGAACACCAGCCTCCACCTGCACACACACACCCAGTTTAATCTCATGTTCTTCGTATGTTTTGAGGTTTGTTTTAAAGCGTGTCAGTTACCTGACTGCAGGTGGCTTCAGCCTGCATGAGCGTGTCATGTCTCGAAGCTGCAGGCGTGACGCTCGTCTGGATCTGCTGCATCAGCTGCACGTTAAGATGTTTCTCTCTCTCTAATGCACTGCTGAGCTCAGCTGCGCGACATCTCTGAGCTTCTAACTGCACCTACACACAAACACAAGACGCACATACAGCTCAATCACACTATTTAATTGCATGGATGCTCTCATCATGTTTTGCTGTGGTGTAAGTGATGATGAATGACAGGAGATACCTGCAGCTCCGAGGAGGTCTGCTGCCCGTCTGTGAGCTGAGCTGAAGTCTGTCTCTCTCTCTCCAGAGAACTCGACAGCTCGGCCACACGTGCTCTGTGTTCTTCCAGCATCAGTTTAAGGTCCTGCAGAGACACGCGTCACGTCATGACATCGCCTGATGGCTGATAGAATTTAAATATGATGATTGACAGACAGCTCGTACCTCCACTTCCTCTCGCTCCGCTTCCTGTTTCCTGTCAGCTTTACATTTGTCTTTCTCATGGAGCCACTGCAGCTCTCTGACTCTCTTCTGTTCATCTGACAGCGTGTCGTTCAGCGAGTCCAGCTCAGCGCTCTTCAGCGTCATCTCCGCCCTGACACACAACACACGCATCGGTTACACACAGCACACTGATAACAAACATCAGATAACTGATGAACGTGTGTTATTGTGGCATCACCTGAGTGTGTCGAGATCCTTCAGGAGTTTGTGTTGAGACTTCAGTGAGTTCTCCAGCTCTAGTTTGGTTTGGTTCAGTTCAGTCTGAAGCTCTTTTGACTCTAGCGTGTGCGTGATTCCTGCTGAACACAAAACCGTAAGTATCACTAGACAATATTACCAGCACACGTTAATCACATTAGACTGTGTTAGTCACGTGTCATACCGCTGGTGTCCACAGTGTGGCGCTGTGTGTTGAGTTGAGCTCTGATCTGATGGATCTCTGTGATCAGACTGTTTCTGTCCGCAGAACACAACGCACCCATCAACTCCCTGTGACGCACATCCTGCGCACACAACACACCAGTGTCATCATCACATCTGTGTGTGTGTGTGTGTGTGTGTGTGTGTGTGTGTGTGTGCGTGTGTGTGCGTGTGTGTGTGTGTGTCTGTGTGTGTGTGTGTGTCTGTGCGTGTGTGTGTGTGTGTGTCTGTGTGTGTGTGTCTGTGTGTGTGTGTGTGTGTGCGTGTGTGTGTGTGTGTGTGTGTAATATGTGTGAGTGTGTGTGTGTGTGTGATATGCGTGAGTGTGTGTGTGTGTGTGATATGTGTGCGTGTGTGTCTGTGTGTGTGTGCGTGTGTGTGTGTGTGATTTCTGACCTGTTCAGATAACACTCTCTGCAGCTGGTTGAGATAAACGACAGCATCAGTGGAGTCGAGATGCTGCAGATGAGAATGAAGAACATTCTTCAACACGTCTCGTTCTTGAACAAACACCTGCTGAACGGCCGTCAGGAGCTCAGAACGCCAATCACCGTCAATCTGAACACACACACTTACATTTCACTTCACATGGCAGTTTTATAGCGTTTCTTCATCTACACATCTTCAGTGCTGCAGATCATATTTTTCTCTCTTCTTCTCTATTCTTCCAGAAATCTTACACACATTTTATTTACAGCATTCAACCAAAATTTATACTTCATACTTCATCTTTTACATAATCCTGTGAAAAATCATTTCTACATCTGAGGAGACAAATCAAATCCTAATGAATGAAATCAAGTCTTTTCCCACTGAATCTAATGTTTTAATGTTTTATGAATTATGTATCATGTTCAAATATGTCAACAGGACACGCCAACGATTCATCTAATTTACTCTAATATTCACACAATACCTTATAAATCTAATATTTGAGCTTGTATAAGGAAACAAGTCTGTGTCTGAAATTCTGTTTATTCTCTGATTCAACTAGTTTCAATTGTCATTTATTACAGTAAAGAAACACATTTCATTTGTCTACAAAACATGATGCAAAAGTCTCAAGTGATAATTCACCTGTGTGTCTGTCTGTATTTTACTGATGAGCACTTTCAGAGAGTCGATGATGTGGATCAGAGCGTCTGAGGTCTGATGATGGAGATGTTCTCCGGAGCGCTCGGCTTCAGACAGAGACAGAACCTGCATGCCCTCCTGATGGACCTCTCTCAGCAGAGTCTGGAAACACATTCATTAAACCGTCATTCAGTCCGTCTGTCACGCTACACTCACACGTGTCTGTCAACAGCTCACCTTGATCCTGTCGGGCAGGACGTCGGGCTCCACGCGAGCGCCCTCTGGTGTCGTCCTGAGCTCCTGCTGGAGATGATCCAGACCCGTCCGCTGACTCCAGTCTGAACTGCTGTCTGTAACACACGCGTGAACATGAACACGCAGTGTAAACACATCTGTTATGACGTCTGGAGTAATAACAACAATCTCTCACCGCTGGTGTATCCGTCTTTAAAGGGAGAAACTGCCGGTCGTTCAGATCGGACTGCCGGACCTTGAGCGGACGGGAGGTTCTCCAGAGCGTCTCTGAGCGCTCCGCACCGCTCCTCCAGCTGCTGTTTTTCTCTCTTTAAACTCTCGCTCTCTGAGATGTGTCTGGCCTCCATGTCCATGATCTCTGCCGCGTGGAGCTCCTGCATCTGACCGATCTTCTCCGTGTAGCCCGCGATCACCTCCTTCACGTCGACAGCTCCGGGAGGGTCGGCCTGCGTCCCCGCGTCCACACGAGATGGGTACTCGTTTGAAGACGGTGAGGCCCGCTTTGATTGGTCAGAGGAGTTTTTGTGAGAAAGCAGAGGTGCGTCTGTACTGGTGTCGTCTCCGTGCTTGTTCTTGGGACGAGACGACGGCTCGTCACTGGCTTTGGTTAAAGCGTCCCTCAGCTCCTGAACTTCATCTTTCAGCTGAGCGATGGACACATCTCTGACCTGAGACGGTGACATCACAGTTACATCACAGCTTCTATTCATTATTATCACCACAGACTTCTTAATAAAATGAGATGTTGTGAACCTCGATCTGCTCCTGCAGTTTAAGGCTGCGCTCCCTGTAGCTGTTCAGCTCTTCTTTGGTTGACGCAGCGTCATCTTTGACCTCTTGTAACTCCTGCTGAGGGTCAGAAACCAGTTATCAGTCATTTCAACATTTACTCATAAACATAAAACACAGACATCTTAGAATAACAGAACAGCTGTTTGTGTTTAAGATCAGATTCTCACTCTGTGAAGTTGATCCTTCAGCAGTGTCATGCTCATTTCTCTCTCCTGTAAGACAACACATGCATGATTTATATGTCATATCATTCCATTAACATGTAACTTATTTATTTACACTTTTATGTCTTTTAAAATATCCAAATATGCAGGAACAGGTGCATGTTTAGTAAAATATAAGAAATAATCTGCTTCCATCATGAGATTTTACCTGCAGCAGCTCCTGGAGTCTGACGCTTTGCTCTTTGAAGCGCTCCAGCTCTTGTTGTGTGATGGATAGCTGACCTTTGACCTCCCGCAGCTCCTGGACGAGTTTCTCAGCCTCGGCCGTGTCTCCTTCACGTGTTCCTGCCGACACCTGCAAATCACACGCGGCGCATGATGGTTCATCTCTTCTCAGGTATGTTACGTGTTACAATCATAGGTTTGATGTGATACCTGACTGCCAGTCGTCTGGAGCTGTGTGATCACACTCTCCTTCACCTAACAACAGAATACGAGTCATTACACTCAAAACACTTTAAAACACGTATTTGACAGGTTGTTGAGCAGTAAAGCGGGATCACACCTCCATGTCCTCCTGTAGTTTATGGCTCAGCTCTCTACAGCAGTTTAACTCTTCTTTAGCTTGACCTTGGTGCCGGGTTGGTCCGATTCTCATTTGATTCAGCAGGTCCATCAGAACGGCTAATCTCCTCTCATACTCCTGCACCTCCTCTTCAGAGCTGCACAACAGCTGCTTCTGCAACTCCTGATCCTTCTGCATCCCGCTCAACCCCTCCTCAAGCTCCCTTAACTTCTCTGTCAGAACACTCATTTGACCAGCAGGAGTTGGTGTTGATGCTACAGCCTCCACCCTGAGGCCCATCGGCTCCGCCTGCACGCTGGAACCCTCAGAATCTATTCGTGATCTTGGGCTCTCCGGCTTCACCCGCTCCAACTCCTCCGGCACTCTTGGATGTTCAGACTCCACCTGCGCACTGGAACCCTCAGAGTCTAGTTGCGATCTCGGCCGCAGCTGCACAGCCTCCCTGTGGAGCTCTTTGCTTTGTGTCTGGACGGCATCGAGCTGGGCTTGGGTAACCAGCACAGCGGCCACCTTCTCCCTGAGTTTCTCCTCAAGCTGAGTGACTTTACAGCGGAGAGCCTCAGCATCACTTTGAGCTTGCTCCACCTTTAACCTGCAGGCACGGAGCTCTGAGTCTTTCTCCTCTACGCACATCTCCAGTTCCTGAACACGCTCGCTCAGGTCCATGACCTTTGAACTGGCACTCTCCTCCAGCGCCTGGACCTGAGCCTGGACCACCACGAACGCAGCGGTCTTCTCGCAGCGCCTCCTCTAGCTCCGTCGCCGTCTCGGCGCGTCTCGCAGCGAGCGTCTCCTCCTGCAGGTCATCGTATTTGCTCAGGAGCGAGCGGTGGTCAGACTTCAGCGTGTCGAGTTCTTTCGTGACCTCGTCGATCTTCTGCTTCATCTCGTCATATTCGTCTGTCCCCACAGACGTGTCCACCTCCTGAGTCGGTTTGTGCTCGATGTTCAACAGCTCTTGCTGGAGTTTCTCGATCACGGCGTTGAGCTGGTCGATCTCCTCGTCTTTGTTTCTCCTCAGACGCTCCTGTTCACTCCGCAGGTGCTTCACCTGAGACTCCAGCTCACGCAGATCTTCGTCCTTCACTGCCTGCCGTCACAACCACACAAACGAATGCAAGACGAGCACAGTTAAATCCTGCATTAATAAACATCATCTCATCAGTGTTAGTTACTCCTGCAGAGATTTACTCACCACAAAACACTGTAGGATTTAAGAATTTAGGGCACCTCGTTTAGATGGTAAAACACCCTCTGACTCAAAGCTGTTTAAAAACTGATGCTCTAAATTCTTAAAGGTACAAATCACTTCAAAACAAAACCTCTGTCATCATTTACTCTTGCTCATGTTGTTAGAAACCTGTGTGACTTTCAGGCAGAACATCCAGCTCTTTATTACACATTAAATATAACATTTTAAAAAGACACTTTTGATTTCTGTGTCGCTCTAGTGCCAGATTGACGAAACCTCTTTGAGAAACATACCACCAAATCCAGGAGAAAGTCACGTGTGTTTGCAGCCACATAAGAGAAAATAAATGATGAGAAGAATATTTTGATTCTTAAACTTCAAGCCAAAAGAAAATAAAAAGCAAAACATTGATTAAAATGAATAAATAAAGAAACGAATGACTCCTTTCAGACGGATCGCTCGGAATAAAAGCAAATAATATCACACACTGATATGTTCTGCTGCTTGTGTCACATGATCAGGATCAGATGAAGATTATAAATAAAGAGATTGTGACACAAGCACATATACACGTCTCACGTTCATGTGTGTATGATGACGGCCGCTGTGTGTGTTACACACGTGTGTTACATCATTACCTCTTTCTCAGGTTGTGTTCCTGTGTGCTGCAGTTTACTGATCTTTGCGTTAAGAACGGCTATTTGACCGTCCTTCTCCTCCAACACCTTCAAGAGTTAAACATCATCACATGACACGTCTGTCTGATGGGCTTTTGATCTATTCTCATCATCCTGTTCATCTCAATCATTCATCACAATTCATGTCCTGTAATTAATCACTGATGAACATTATTGTAACTATCTTCACCTCTGAAACCCTGTTTGTCAACATCCCTCTTATATTATTCAGCCACACAGAGACGCTTTTCATCATTAAAGCCATTACTGTGTGCGTGTGTGTTCTGACCTGTGTGAGTCGACTCTGGGCCTGCAGGTCGTGTTGGTGGCTGCTGATCTCTTTTCTCTGGATCTCCAGCTGCATGTGGAGCTGATTCACCTCCTCACTCTTATTCTCCAGCTCCTCACGGAACTGCTCCAACTGCTCCTCCAGATTTAGTATCTACACACACACACACACACACACACACACACACACACACACACACACACACACACACACACACACACAGACACACACACAGACACACACACACACACACACACACACACACACACACACAGACACACACACACACACACACACACACACACACACACACACACACACACACACACACACACACACACACACACACACACACACACACACACAGACACACAGACACACACACACACACACACACACACACACACACACACACACACACACACACACACACACACACACACACACACACAGACACACACACACACACACACAGAATGAAATGGATGAACAGAGTGTGTGGCTGAATCTCATCTGTAGGGTGACAGGAAGTACCTCTTTCTCCTTCCTGTCCAGAGCCTCTCTCTCTGTCTGCAGCTGTGCTTCCAGTGTGACGTCCCCCCTGCCAGCCATAGACACATGCTGAACCTCTTCCACCTACACACGGCATAGAGGAAAACATGACATAGCACACGGTTAGCATGACAGAACCCACAGCCACACGTGAATCCCCCCAACACACATACACACATCATGAGTCCCTTGAGAGTATGATCATTAAACAACAGATGTGACAGCACACAGGACGACACAGACACTCCCATTTGTCTCACACTGTCGTAACCTTCACACACACGCACCGACACACAGACACACAAGCACAGACACACACGCACCGACCCACACACGCACACACACAGACTCACCGACCCACACACGCACCGACACACAGACACACAAGCACAGACACACACGCACCGACCCACACACGCACACACACAGACTCACCGACCCACACACGCACCGACACACAGACACACACACACACATGCACAGACACACACGCACACACACAGACTCACCGACCCACACACGCACAAGCACAAACACACACACAAGCACAGACACACTGCACTCAAGCACCAGCAGCTAACAGCATTAGCACTGCGTCATAGCAGCAGCAGAAAACACAAACACTGACCCTGTGCATGCCCAGCCTCTGAGTCTCTCTCGAGCTCTCTCCCCCACACGTGCTCCCAGTGCTTCGATCAGCCTCACCGCAACCAGTCTGATCCTCCCTGCAGCTGCTCAACCCCAAGACAGAGATATATAGAGAGAGCATATCATATATATATATATATATATATATATATATATATATATATATGCCTGCAGAGCTCACATATAGCTATGCATATGACAGAGAGATATAGAGATAGATATATACATATATATAGATATATATATATATACATATATATATATATAGATAGATATAGAGAGAGAGAGAGAGAGAGAGACAGATAGATATTTCTACATATACATATACATATAGAGAGAGAGAGAGGCGAGAGAGAGATCAGAGAGAGACAGAGAGAGAGAGATAGAGAGAGAGAGAGATATATATAGAGATATAGAGAGATAGATATATATATAGAGAGATATATAGAGAGAGAGAGAGATATATATACAGAGAGAGATTATATATATATATATATATATATATATATATATAGATATATAGAGATATAGAGAGAGAGAGAGAGAGAGAGAGAGAGAGAGAGAGAGAGAGAGAGAGAGAGAGAGAGAGAGACTGATTCAATAATAGCTAAAGATGAAACACATGAGTGCAGGTGAAATGATCAGAGGAGGACAGATGATGATGTCATGTACCTCTCTGTCTCTGAGCTCACTGCCCGTCTGTGTCTTCACCGGGTTCTTTAACTGCTGTTCCAGGTTGTGAATCTCTTGCTGGAAGACGTCGCGCTCATGTTCTCGATCTGCTGCCTGCTCCTGATGGGTAAACACCAGCATACGCTCAGAATACAACAACACACAAAACCAGATTCACAGGCAGCGACACAGAAAAAAAATCACGTACATCCATGAACTTGCGGTTCTTCTCAAGTTGTTTCTCTAAGGCCTGTATCTGCTGCGTGAGGTCAGCTACCTCCGTCCTGCGCGCCTCCTCCAGCTCCTGCACGCGGCTCACCTGCTCCTCCAGCTCCACCTCCAGCTGCTTTACCTGCAGCTGCAGCTCGCCGCTCTCCTTCTGCGCCTGCCGCTGCACCTCCACCTTTTCCGCCATCAGCTTCTCCGTCTCCTCCAGCAGGTCTGAGAACAGTCAGATGCACGTCAGAGGAGCAGAGAGGAAGTCAGGTGGTGTTTAACTGATGCCAACATGGAGCCTTTTCAGAGAGTCATGTGTTTAGCTCAACGTCTACTAACTAAACCATTCAATAATTACATTAATCATTCATTACAACTTTAAATTAAGAATAAGAAAATAAGAGTAGCTCAACCAAAAATGAAAATCTGGAATAAGGTCTGTTATATTTATTTTGAGATGAACTAATAACTTTAAAGAAAGAAATGATCCCACTCCTTGTTCGAGAGAAATGTTCTCTGTTTTGATTCTCTGAAACTCTTCATCTTTGCATTTCATCACATTCGGCACATGAGACATGACAAAAACATTTTCCCATTCCCTCAATCTTTCCCATTCCAGTATGACCCATGATCCTGTAACCACAGTAACCACAGAACCAATCCACAGTGCAGGAGGGGGCGGGGCAAACCCATGACATCATGGCAGTGAGGGGAGGAGCATAAGAGTGCCAATGCATAAAGAAAAGAAAAGAGCTCATTCAAGATCATTGAACAGCCACTGCCTGAATACACATCATCATCATCATCATCATCATCATCATCATCAGATATGAAGAAACTGCTCTGGATTTACTGAAAGACAAACATTACTGTCAAATTGTCTTAACTTGATTTGCTCATATAGAGTCAGAATATCATTTGTCTCTTTGTAAACAAAAGAAAAGCTTCAGATTTATTGACTGGAGTTGTTGTTGTTGTTTTCTGATTCAGGCTGAAGTGATGTGATGCTCGGTTTGGTTGAAGGCTCAGAACTTTCTGAACTGCTTTTATAGTTAATAAATAAGTCACATATTTACAGAAGGCGAGTCACAGGTTGAATGGCTGTTCAACGTACAGATCAATAAGAGATGCTGGAGTTAAATCATGCTAGCACACAGAAGAGCAGCGGTTAGTTGATCAGAAGCAAGCCAAGCTTTGATTTATTGATCCGAGCGCCTGTCAATCACTCATTGAAACTTCTGTGAGAGCATGTCGGCCATGCTGCGGGTGAACACACACACACACACACACCTGGTTCAGGTGCTGCATCAAGCGCAGCTTCAACTAGTCCTGAGGAAAGAGACAGTGTGTAAACAACACGTTCATCATGCAGATACAGCAGGATAGAGATAGAAACACATGAAGATGAGTTTGTGATGCTCGTCCTGTGAGAGATTTGGCACATTTCTGTCTGGACCTGTAAACACGTCAAGAGTTTAAACTGACATCTGCAGACCTGTTCACACCGACAGACACGTCACAAACCGCACAAGAGTTTAAATCTAAAGATAAACACACGCACAGAAGCTATTGAACTATACGCTAACATGAAATAAATACCGCTTGGTTAAATACAGAGAAAACACTGCGACGGTTCGTGTGTATCTCACTTCATAAATATTTCAGTCCATAAACACATGAAGTGAAGATGAATATAAGTCACGTGACATACGTAGCTCTCGAGACCCCGCCCCGCCTCTCATGGCATCTTGTTGCCGTGACAACAGCTCTCGCTCCTGCTGTATGTGGCTTCTCTCGTGTTCGAGCTCGCACAGGCGGCTGGAGGTCACGTGCAGCTCTTGCTCCAGACGCAGCTGCAGATCCGCGTGCTCTCTCACCTGCTGCTCCAGCTCCAGACGCTCACCCGTGTAGCCGTCAATCAAACCTGCGCAAACCAACACGTCCAATCAGCGCATAGAAACCTGCAGCTCAAACGATGATGTCAGCCATTCATCCCCATTCATTTATTCATATAAATACACACACACACCAGTGATGTCAGAGCTGGTTTAGTTAAGAGGCATTTGTGCTCTTAATCTTTTACAGGTCACTGATCCGTCTCTCATTATCCTGAACAAACTGAATCAGACGGCAGAAACAAAACCACTCAAACTCTGAATGTACTTATTACAGTCAACGTCAAAACCAACTCTGTGCTGTTCTTAGCGGGTGTATAAAACAATAAAAGGGACCTCCTATTATTAAAAATGTTTAAATACAAGTAATTCTTACATGTAAAATGTATAACTAGGCATCTATATAAACAATGTTAATTAAATGTGTGTGTCATGTTCTGCTCATATTTAGGTAATAAATGTGTTCTCAAAACATGGTTAAGCCAGTACATACAGACACACAGTGTTAGTCATTCATTCACCCATAGCAGACATAAATACAATAGTGTTTAACTTGTGAATATTTCATGACACACATCTGACACTGTTTAAGGTCATTTGCAAATGAAATAAGGCCACAAGAAGAAATCAGACTAACAAAAGAGACATGAAAACAGCCAATGACAGCTGCTCAACTTATTTTTTCTTTGACTAAATAGACAACACTTACTGTCATGTGTGTCTTAGTAAACATCATCTGAACAGGTGTAATGTTGTGCAATTATGATCACATGTGTTTAAACTCATGACTGAAAAGCAAACATCATACACACACAAATCCTCTTGTAACACACTGTGAAGAAACACAAACACACACACACAGACACGCACACAGAGGAAAGATCAAACTAAAGACAATGCTGGTCTGTATGTGTACCAGCCACTGCTGTCATCCACAAAGCTGTGAAATACACTCATATTTAACATATGAATGAATGAATGAATGTGATGATTCACATACAGTGACAGTGAAAGTGTTTAATTCACTGAAAACCATCAGAGGACAGCTGGAGCTGAAATAAACACTTACTGTGTCAACACACACACACACACACACACACACACATCCTCCTTACATCCTAAAACACACACCTTCAGCCTTGTGCAGCTCCAGCGCCAGCTGTTCTCGTGCTCGCGCCTCCTCACGCAGACGCTCCTGCAGCTCCTCCTGTCTGAGAAGCAGCTCCTCAATCTCCTCGTTGTGTCTGAACTTCTCTCTCATCAGCTCTGTCTGGGTGATGCGTGCGTGCTCCAGCTGACAGACAGACAGAGGGATGTCATAGTGGTTTAATCATCAGCGTTCATGTGATTACTGGATTCATGAATCATCAGATTTGTGAACTTCATTAAACGTCTGCTGCTGACCTGACCGACAGCAGGTTTAATATGTTTAAAGTGTATGACAGCAGTGTAGAGTCGTGTTCTCATTGATCTTTATGTGATTTGTGAGAAATACTTTCTACTCAACTGATCTGTTATTACTAACTATAAAGAAAACTCTTATCCAGAAACACACCCATAACAGTGAAAAACCACAGGTGATAAAACTCAAAGTACACACACAATGAGCTGCTATAAAGCACCTGACCTCGCACCCGTCTCAAGCTATCACACCAAAGGTCATGTACTACCTGCATTAGCAGGAAACAGGTAAGCACAAACATCCGTGTCTTCCCTCATACTTACTGTATATGGAGGAGTAGGCAGAGAAATTTTGGAGATAACTTTGAGAAGGTGACCATTAGTGCGGTGATTGACGTGCGAGATCTTCGTCTGCACCACCACGGCGTTCTTCTCGTGCAGGACGTGCGTGAGAGGGAACGGTCGAGGTAACGGGATCCGCGATTCCACCTCATAAATATCCTGATCCTGACTTTCCATCCACCCGTCCCGGAGAGAGAGAGCGCTCCAATGCGTCCGATAAGAATCCATTCTGGAGTTTTTCCTTTTTCTCTTGTGGTGTTTCTAAGCGTCGTTTAAGCAGGAGATTTTTAACCGGGCTGGTGTCATCGCTGTCAAATGTGAATGAGAGATGTGGATAAGTGAAGGGGAGTTACCATACCACAGCTCCGCAACGGTATCTATGGAGGTGCCTGCGTGTAGATCCAGGTAAACACACACGGGAGCTCACATGGTCGGTCAGGTAGAACGAGTCGCAGGTAAACGCTTAAATCCTTCTTACAACATCGGTGGACAGGAAAGAGTTTGTTCCAGAGAGGAAATAAATCCTTAAAATCACAAGCTGTGCTGTGAGATTCAATCCAGAGCCGTGTGAAGTTGAAGAGTTAGTCGCTGTAGTGTGTGTGTCTCTCTCTGTCCTCTGGTTACTCCAGCTGGAAACTCATTAACATGAGTCTGTGCCTCCGTGGCAACGCTCCGCTGGGAAAATGCCGGGCCTCATTTACTGGGGTGAGAACACAACACAGCAGAACCCCGGGGGGAGATCATCTCTCTCTCTCTCTCTCTCTCTCAGCTCTTCCTGGTCTGTGGACATGTGCAGGTGACGTACGCTGTAAAGGCGTGTCTCAGGTAAGCAGACAGGTCCATCTAACACACACCCACCCGCACCCTACCCGAGCCTGTCTGACCAGATTCTTACAGCACATTAATAAAGCAGAGACGATTTGGATCCCACCAAACCGATTAACAGTCAGGAATGTGTCACTTTCATTACATTCCTTCAAGATGGTAAATCAGCCCTCACAACAAACATTATTCATTAACTATCCCTCACATACACCACTTTACCATCAATCTTCATTCCTGAACAAGCCATTACATGATTAACCATCGCCATCACACCGTCAATAAACTCTTAAAAACCATTTACAAGCCCGTTCAGATCTCTGTTCATTCGCTCATGTCAGCAGATTGAAGCGCTGCTTTATATCCCTGTAGATAACAGATCAGATCTTCACTGATCTCAAACACGCGTGATGTTATATTGATTCACGCTTGAGAATATTAAGAAAACATTTACACTAAAGCTTTTTAAAGATGTTTTCCACTGTGACATTATTATTGTGACAAATTAGAATTAAAAGACAAATAAGAACATATTTTTCAAAATGTCATTAATACAAAAATGAAAAGAGAAAGAGATAAAGAGAGATTTGAGGGTCTTAAGAAGTAAATAGATCTTCATTTAATAGGCATCACCTTTCTTAAGTATTATTTTCTTTTTTCCTTCGGGGTGAAATATGAGCAAACAGGTTAGTGACAGACTTCACCCACATACATTAAAGATCTTTCAGGATCATAAAGAGAATTATATGTTGTTCTAATAACATCTCACAACATGAACATTTACTCATATTTCAAGTCAAACAGGATCCAATGTCATCCTGTCTCTTAATCTGTCATGTCTCAGATTATCTCTCCAACAATATCAGTACTGATAGATATTCATCTGTTCCAGCGATGCGAAAATAAACTTTTAGGGAACACTTAGGTTTCACTTTCCATTAACACACACACACACACAGATTTATAGACAAATAGACAAACAGAGGGGCGTTGTCAGCTGCTACCATGGAGACCAAAGCATTATGCAAATCAGCTGGTATCTCCAGGCAACCAGAGTGAATGGCCCCGCCTCTGAGAGACTGATGTAAAGCTAAACTCGTGTGTGATTATGATCTGATGAGCTGAGAAACTGTGATTATAAACTGATCAATTAAAATGAAACTCATTATGATATGTGATGTTGTGAAGAGTAAGATGATCATTAGACTGTGAACTCTTTAGATTTGGTGCTTGCTGTACCTGTGTGGTTGTCTCAGTAATGGTGATGAAAAGTTTCTCCACAGCGCTCTGCAGTCGTGAGCTGACGCTCATCAGATAATCTTCCCTCTCCAGCTGAAGCTCCGCCTCGTGTAACTGTAGCTCCACCCCCTGGCCCCGCCCCTCTTCAGTCTCTAACTCAGCTGAAAACATGCTGACATGTTCAGCGGCCGTCTCGCTGCCGTGGAAACTCTCAGAGGACGGCTCTGTGAACGGGACAAAAGAACGTCACCTGGTTTCATCAAAACAACAGTAGTGATGGAGGTTTTCTTCACACAATTCTTTCTTCAAACTATGTGTCCAGATTAAAAACATTATGTCTATATATAGACACAGCTCAATCATCTGCTCATCACTCTATTCTCTTCCTCCTTCAACAGGATTTTATTACTTGTTTCATTGTCTGCAAGAAAACCGCAAGTAACAGTATTCCTGTTTATGTCTAAGACGAACAGATTGATTGGTTTCCTCACTTCTGTAAGGTGGATAAAGGGGTCTGCTTAATGTCTGTTTAATTCAGTCAAAATGAAGTTTCATTTTCAACCATTGCAGCATCTCCTTCACCAGAGACATCATGACACGCATACAGGTTTTCTTTTGGATCTTTTGTGTGTTTTGGGTGTTGAGTTACAGGCGTGTCTTTTTCATATTTCATCCGCGAAGTTCAATGTGACCTCAACACTGAACATGAGATGTTCAGAAAGCAACACACCCATACACAAGTGTTTATAATGACAGAGAGTCATATGACCTCATCTCAACACAAAACAGAGTCAACAGAAGAACAAACAGGACGGACAGGATTGAGAGCTGATCTACATGACCCTGTCCAGTCATCTGTTATTAACTCATCACACACACCTGCTGTACCGCCTCTGTAAATATGCTTACACTGCTCTCTGAAATACTGGACTGTGTTTGGTCAATGGTCAGAAACTGTCTATTTAACTGTCATTTATGAGACAGGAAGTGACATCATTAGACCTTTCATGACAACATGCATGGACTTTTTTATTGACCCCAGAGAATGAAATTAAAGGTAAAAGTCATTTAACTGGAACTGATTCTTTTTTTTAGGTATATCATGTGTCTCTAACCTCCTGCAGGTTTGCTGTACGGTCTAAAGCTCTCTGGCCACGTGTCTCTCGGCTGACCCTTACTGGACCCCTGCAGGATTCCCTCCACATGATGGCCGATGGTTTCCTCCGCAGCCGCGGCCGTCTTCAGCACGTCGGCCAGCACCCGACGCAGACGTCCGTTTGCTTTACGCAGCAAGTCTCTGAAAGAGAAAGATAGAGATCTATTAGACCTACAGAGCCGTCTGTCCGTCAGTTCATCAAAGCTCCACCTGAATCAGCTCAATTCAGGATTATTCACGTCTCCTCACCTCTCTGTAATGATGACATCAGATGAGAGTTCTTGCACGGGTTGTTGTGATGTCACAGGTGTCTCGTGACCTCTGCCCTCCGTCACCTCCTCTCCCTCGGTCCTCTGGAGTTTATTCACAGGCAGTAAAGAGAGCACAGATAAGAAGCCGGTCATGTTATTACAGCTCAAACTTATTCAAACAGTCCTGCAGTCAGTTTGGTGCGTGTTTCCGACAGGCTGAACGCTGCAGGTGGCTAACGCACACACACGCATGCAGTCAAATTCAAACAACACAGGAAGAGCGTGATCATTGTGCTACCATGGCAACAGCTGCACCTGAGATAAACGGT
>CM032809.1:252500-297500 GCA_019155185.1 Beaufortia kweichowensis | reverse complement strand
TTCCGAATCCTCTCGTGTTGTGTGATGTAGGGCAGCAGATAGCCATGGGCCCACCAATGACTCACTTCAGTTCAACATACAGCAGAGCTCCAAAGAGGTAAAACTCACCTGAACATGCTGATGGAGATCATCACTTGTCAGGGGTGGACAGATGTTCGGCATGCTGCGGTACAAACACACAAAATATCACTGACATATGAACCACAAAATATCCCATTTACACATATATGACCCTGTCTTAAATCAGGCTAAAGTCTCAAAATTAAATCAAAGTTTAATTTCACCTATAAATATCAGTATGATTTGAATCTTTGACATGACATTAATTAATCAATATCAAAGATATCAAGGTTATACATTCACAGAATGTTTTTTACATTATGTTAAAACAATAAGTAACTTGAATAAATGACCAAATAAAGAGTTTTCCAAAAAAAGTGTGTTGTTCAAGTTTGATGCATAAACTTTATCTAACATTTAACATCACAGGATTCCCATTCATCTCTCTCTCTCTCTCTCTCTCTCTCTCTCTCTCTCTCTCTCTCTCTCACACACACAGATACACAGTTTCTACATGTCCTGTAGAATCTAGTATGAGAGATCACCTAACCCTAATCTAGTACAATAAACTGTTGCTTTGGATAAAAGTGTCTGCCAAATGAATA
Source organism: Beaufortia kweichowensis (assembly GCA_019155185.1). NCBI lineage: Eukaryota > Metazoa > Chordata > Actinopteri > Cypriniformes > Gastromyzontidae > Beaufortia > Beaufortia kweichowensis. The sequence continues at coordinate 296,835 of CM032809.1, read as the reverse complement.
AATGTAACTGTAGATTTGATCCTGCAGATTGAAGTGTGTCCAGCAGGGGTCAGTACAGCTACAGTATAATTCAGCTCATATCTCTGTTAAATCTCTCAGTCATTAGTTTGATATTTTCTCACTTGAGTAAGGGAACAGATCACTTTCATCTGATGTAACTCACATCAGCTTCAGTGTGGATTTAAACCACTCCTATATATTCATTTATTAAACCTCTGAGAAGTACAGATCTGAAGGAGAAACAGATGACTGATCTCAGTTCAGCTTCAGACTGTTCGTTTTTTTAAACACACACACACAGATGTCATTGGGATGAATTATGACCTAGGAGGACACACACATAATTTCAGTCTTTTGTGTGTAAATGTCATGGTGACGGCGAATGAAGAGTTACGAAGCTTAATGAAAAACTCTCAGCAGAGTAAACCACATGCACTTTAAATTCCTTCAACGAGAAATGAAGACACTTTCACGAAGTCAGTTCAGTTAATAACAAGAGAAATGAGCTATTCATGAAATATAATTGAAGCTTAAGCTGATGTGAAGTTAGTGAATGACTCAGGCAGAAGAGAATCTGAGATCTGGTACCTGAAGAGCTCTTCAGCTCCTGTGAGCTCCTGTAGTCTCCTCTGGAGCAGGAGAATCTCAGCGGTACAGCGTTCCTGTGTCTCTTTCATCTGCTGATGATAATAGAGCTTCAGTCGCTCCATCTCCTGTCTGTGACTCTCCTCCAGCTGAGACGAACGCTCCTGAAACTTCAGCTTCAGCTCTGCAGGCACACAATTCATAAACTGATTTGATTCATGATTCAGAATTTAAACAGAGACACAGAAAACATTCATGATTGAGAATCTAATCTGATTCATTCAGCAAAAGAAGAATCAAAACAGCTCCAGCCTGCAGCTCCATTTTAACATGATGTTTAATGTGGATCATCAGACTCTAAGAGAAAAGAAGAGCATATTTTTGTGTTTGTGGACATCTCACAAACCACATTTTTCTGATGTCTTTAACCTTTAACCTCTGTCTGAGAACATTATTTTGTGTTGTACTGATATAAGTGCTGCGTATACGTCAGTGAAACAGAGCAGTTTCTCCCTTTCATCTTCATGGCTTTTTAAATAATACATCTAAAATGTGTTTGATGTGACCTCCCACTGACCTGCAGACTGACCTCTGACCCCCTGCTGCTCGCTCCTCAACTCCTCCTGCAAACCACGCAGCTCCCTCTGGTGCGCCTCCTGCAGCTCCTGCTCTCTGCTGCGCAGCTGCTTCTGTGTCTGCGCGAGCACACTTTCTCTGAGCAGCTCCAGCTGAGCGGCGTGAATCTGAGACAGACTGATGCGCTGAGCCTCCAACTGCAGCCGACACTCGTCCTGCGCAAACACAAACAAACTGATTCACAGGACAAAGTGCATAGAAATACAACACTATATTAACTGTAGACATGGCACGACTCTGTTCGTCTCTGTTATTACGAAGACTGATCAATTGCTCTGTCATAATTCATGTGCTAACATGAACATATGATCCTGTGAATGAATATATCATAAGCCAGGCAAAAATGACAAGTCAAGAGAAAAACAGAGAGATATTTACATGATCAGAGTCATCCATGTCTTGTGACTCCATTAAACACTGAGCGGTGACGCCGTCCCCATCTTTAGTCTTTACCTGCGCACACACACAGTTTAACACATGTTAACAGTCAATGACAGGGCAGCAAAAATCTTCACAGCTATGACATTACAACCACATACATCAACAACTATTTTAATTTTTAATAACAGGATATCAGAGAATCACATAAGAATAAATGAATACACAGACATGTGAAATAACACATAAGATGCATAATGTAGTTCATTGAACATCAATGAGTTTATTAAATTACTGCAGAATTACTCAAATGAATGAAATGACAAGAGCAGCAGTTCTGTCTTTTCCTGTGAGAAGCGCAGGACGAGAGCGAGCAGATCATCTTTTCTAGAAATATGAATATATCATCTACATGTACAGATATACAGCAGCAGCAAAAACAACCTGTTGAACAGAGAAATAATCTTATAAAACTAAACCTTGACTATCAGTATTAATGGTTTATGGGGTAGAATGAAATGAAGTGTAGCTGAAGGGTCTGTATTCAGCCGTTTTTCCTCAGTGCAGCTGAGATTAAAGAGCATGAAACACACAGAAGAATAAAGCCTCACAGCGGCTCGACATGCACATCATTCCTCCCACATCCTGCACCTGAACAACATCTAAAGAACGCTCACGTACAATAACTCACATCATGCAACTGTTGCATTAAGAGTTTGGACATCATCACAGCTGCTTACCTGCTGCGGGCGTCTGCGTCTGCCATCGGGCTCTGTGAGCAGATCCTCATGAGCGTGCGGCTCTGCTGTAGTACTCGGAGGCGTCTCTCTCTCTCTCCTCTCGCTCTGCTGCGCTGCTGCCGGAGAGGAGGGGTCACCGCACACCCCCCCACGCAGCTCCAGAAGAACAGCTTTTTCCTGCACGGAGACACGGAGGTGCTTGCTCTCCTGTTCCACACTCCCCGTTTCCTCTGTCAAAGACCCGATATAACCGTGACGCATTTCTACAGAGCACGGGCGGCCGCTGCCGTCTTCAACAGGCTGAATCCGCTGATCTTTATTTCTCACAACAGTCTCATCTCTGTCTCTCTTCAGCTCCTCTTCAAGACGTCTGATGTCAGCCTCCATCAGCGTCACCTGCGCCATCGTTTCAGAGAGCCTCTGTGCCAAGATCTTCTTCTCCTTCTCAGACGTTTCCAGCTTTTCCATCATCTCAATCGTGTCTTTTTCCAACAGAGTTTTCCCGTCCGCCACCCCCTCTTCGGTTCTGTTCCTCGTCTGGAGATTTCTAAGTTTCGTCTCATAATCCATAGTTTCTTTGATCAAACGCTCCTCGAGTGTAACTTTTGCGTTCACCAAGCAAGTATACTCGTCCTTCAGCTCCTGGTAGTTCACCTCAAAGTTCTTCTCTGCAAAAGAGAAAGTATTCTTCTGCTTTTCTATCTCATCCTGCAGGTCTTTCAATCGTGCTCGAGTTTGTTCGTTTTCCAAAGACAGACATTTATGATCTTCTTTTAAGTATGTCAGTTCATCCCTCATGGTAGTGTTGTTCTCCTTTAATATCTTGTTTTCAGATTGCATGTCTTGTTTTTCTTTCTCCCATTCTTTCTCTTTGGTTTTGTCTCTCTGTTTCAGATTCTTCACATCTGTCTGCAATTCCTGCAGTTGTATGACAAGTTCTTTAGCCTGTGAACTTTCCTGAACGACATTGTTTTTCAGCGACGCGATCTCTTGAAGCAGCGCATCTCTCTCTGTGGCCAAAACCGTTCTTTCAATCTCAACAGACCTCAGTTTGTCCTCGAAATCCATTCGCAACAGTTCCACGGCCTCGCGGTGTCTCACGGCCATCTCGCCTCGCACGTTCTCCCCGTTGAGCTGGCTTTCTCTCAGGAGGTCGTTTCTGAGTCGTGACAGCTCCTCCTCGTGGCTGAACAGCAGCTGCGTCCTCAAACGTTCCAGTTCTGCTTCCTGCGATTCTGCCATGCGGCCCAGCACGGCATCTTTTTCCCGCGCCAGCATGTCGAGTTTGATCTTGTAGTTGGTGATTTCTGATTCATGTTTGGCCTCCAGCTCACCGGTGACCTTCTGTGCTGCGTCCAGCTGCATCTGCAGGTCGCTAATGGCGTCGTGCAGCAGTTGCGTTTCTGTCTGGCTTCTCTCTGGACTCTTGGATCGTATTTCCACTTCCGCTCTGGCAGTCTGCAGCTGCTGACGCAAACACTCAACTTGACTGACTAAATCGATCCGTTCTGCGCTCTTTTGCATCAGCTCCTGCTCCGTCATTTCTTGCGACTCCTGCAGTTTCTGCTGCAGCTCGATGACCCTCAGGTTTAGAACGTTGACGTCTCCCGTGCTATCAGACAGCTGACCTTTGAACCTCTCCAGCTCAGAGCGATGCTGCAGCAATATCTTCTCCGTATCTGCTAAATGCTGCTCTTGAATTCGTTTGACCTCGGACGCGTGTTGGATCTGAAGTTCCCGTTTCATCTGCACGATCTGCTCTCCGTACATTTCATCCAGTTCGGCCCGTAGCTGATCCATCCTGCGTGCCCAGTCTTCTTCTATTTTCTGGATGGTCTCTCCCTCTGATTGGCTACCCTGGTGGCAGCGTTGTTGAAGGTCCTCTACGGTTTTCATGAGCTGCAATATTTCTGCAGATGACATTCGCTCTTTCTGTCTGGAAACGGAGAGTTCTCTTTCACAGTTCTCCAGCTCTTGACTCTTTGCAGCCAGATGTTTATTCACTTCATCGAGTTGTTGTGTGGACGTCAGCAGCTGATGCTGGAGTTGAGATGATGTCTGCAGGTGCTCTGAGATCAGACACTGTTGTTCTTCATTCAGCAGGTCTTTTTCTCGTAAACTCTGAGTAAATAATTCTTCAGCTTGCATGCGGGCCTGCAGAGAAAGAAACATGATTTACATGAAAACCTAATGTCTGCATTTGATTACAAATAGAGAATCCAAAGCGATCTAATAAGATGTTTCGAAAGCATGATTAAAGTCTCCTCACCCTGTCAGCTTCAGCCAACCTCTCCTGAAGGTGTGTGATGAGTAGCAGCTGTTCCTGCGTCTTCTCCTGGTGACCTTTGACCTGTGCGTCCTTCTCCTCCATCTGTTGCTGGTAGAGGGATATTTGCTGACGGGCCTGTAGCAGATCTGTGGCGGTGGAGCTGATGTTGGAGCTTCTCAATATCTCACCTGCCTGCAGCTGAATGAAGACAGAAGGCATGATTTACTGGTGAATAACATCAGACAAGCATGAAAAAGACCTCGTATCAAATCAGATTACAGAGTTATAGTTGACAACTAATCACTACTAATCAATCTAATCAGGTTTATTCTGGCATCAACACTGACTGAAAAATCATCTTAAAACACAGTCGGATGCAGATAAATGTAAGATGGTTGATAGTGTATGTAAGGCGGATGTGATACCTGCTGGAACTGAATCTGGAGTTTCTGGCTTTGCTCCGTCAGCTCCAGAAACTCTCTCATGACCTCTTCTTTCTCGGCTCGGGCCTGCTGCAGGTTAGCTGTGAGCTGCGTGATGATTTCATCTCTCTGTTTCAACGCTTCCTCAAAGTCCTGCAGCTGCACACACACACAAACACGAGACAAGTCATTCTCTGTGTCTCTGAAACATATATCAGATATTTGTGAAAGGCTGTCACGTCGGGGGAGTCTCAGTTGCATTTTAATTATGGTGATTATGAGCTTTTAAAACTCTTATAATGGAAACCTCTTCGGGTCTTTAACAGCAGGCTCTTTAAAAACAGCGTATCTCCTGCAAATTTACACGACAGCAAATGACTTTCCTGGCAGCTTAATCGAGTCGATGTCGAGAGAAAGAACCGTATGTATTGTTCAAAGTCAAATCATGCAGTGAGAGAACTTTCAGGAACAAGCACAAGATCCTAATCACAGCGGGATGTCATCAGGGCCACGTGTGGGCCCGTCCATCACCCACTCTGTTACCGTGACTCACGGCACAGCTCGGCTCTTTAAATCAATCGGAGAAAGTCAAGGACTCGTACCTGCTGCACTCCTTCAGCTCCAAACGCAGCCCTGATCTCCTCCAGCTCTCGGCTCAGCTCCTCCATGGCCAGGGTTTTAGCAGCTAACTCGTCCTGCACGATCTGTATTGGACTCTGAGGGCCGGCGCTCTGGACGTGTGACCCTTCGTCCTAATGAACAGGACCAGATTTTAGACTCTTTTTATATCCAAAGTACAGAACTACCAGATGCTTTGATGAACCAGCCAAAATTCATAATCAGACATTTGTAAATAGAATGATTTTATTTCAGACAGACAGAAGCTGTCACTTAGCAAGTGATGTAAATCTAGAGATTTTAGATGGTTATGAATGTTTTTCATTTAGTTAATGGTATATTCCCTGTGGCAGCTCTCTTATATAAGCAGCTTTAAACCACCAGCACCAGTATAACCCAAACAAAATGCCAAGCAGTTGCGTTTCTCCCGCTGAAGCTGTGAATCCAGTGAGTGAGATTAAAATGGCACAGAAGAGCATCTGTGACCTTCACATTAGCATAAAGTCCATCAGCTGAGCAGGTACAGGGAGAAACTGTGAGGTTAATGCACCACAGAAATGCTGTAGATGAGAAAAGAAGAGCTCGACGCAGAGTCATTACTGAAGCATTACTGTACCCTCATCATCACAGACGACAGATCCATTCCTGTACTCTCCTGGAAACCATTTACCTGTCACGTATGAATGAGAGTTTAGGACAATATCTGAAAGCGAGTCAGGTTTCACAAGATACACAAATCTCATGATATCATACATTTACATTTATTCATTTAAGAGAGGGAGAATTTAATATTTAGAGATAGACAGACAGACAGACATGAAATCTATTCAACAGTATCTATCAGGAAACTGGTGTCTCTGGTGTTGATCCAGATGAAGTGCGTCTGACTTTTACTAAATCATCCACAGGCACAGTAACATCCTCTGAATCATTAACACAACAAAACTTGAGACTCGCTGTGAATAAAAAACTGTGTTTTTATTTTCTTCATCCCTTTAGATACTGCAGACTGTATGTGGAATAACAGAAAGTCATGAACAGATCAAGTGATGGATCTTACCTCTGAGGAACAGTCTTCTGCCGTCGTCGACACCTCACTCTCCGGCTGAAAATAGACAAGAAATGAGGTCACGTGTGAGATTAATTTCTACATTGTTCCATTTTTCTCAGTCTTCAGTGTTACTGGGTCACTAATCAACACTGACATGCTTTTATCTTGAAATGATGAGAATGGACACACCATTCAGAGACGCACTTTAGCAATAAGAGCACTGCGGCCATCACAGGCTGCCGTTCTCATTTCTTTTAGCTTACGGCTCTTTTGTGAGAAACACGGCTCATTACGCTCATGTGGAACCAGGCGTGAACGTCTGACCTATATCTGCATCGGCCCTTCCTGTTATAATAACACAACATAGCAAACACGTGTACGTTCAGAGATAATGTTGTGTGTGCTGATTATGAAAATGAAGAAGATAAGACATGAACATTTCTCAGTATGAGTGGACGCTGTACTGACCAATCAGCATCCAGGAGCAGAACTGATGGACTTGTGCACGAGGTACAGGAGATGATCTGTGTTTACTTAATGAATCACAGCAGATCAGCACACGACACTGTGATTGAGTTTATCTGACACAGAGAGCAGTTCATTTTACTGCAGAGCAACACTCACATGCGTTTCCACAGCAACAGCTGCGAGAGGAAGCTACACGGTCACTTCAAACTTTACCGTGGGTCAAACACCATTATTTTGTTTCGGTTTAATAACGGGAGGTCTGATAACACTGTGTAAGTGTCTCTTACAACAGCATACTGACAGAGGTAAAGCACAATATTCCTGGAGGATAAAGCACACGGATGCATTCGGAAGAGGGTGAAGAGGCTGCAAGGACATCATCACACACACACACAGCTTAACCAGTTTAAACGCAGTTGTCTGTTGCCCGGGCAACTACTAATTTCACACTCGTCTACAACTGCGACTACACCTCAAAGCTGCAGGCTAGTAAACATCCACATGTAATTCCACACAATGACAAAAAACGAATTCTCCAATAATCCTCAAACACTTTTACATGAATCATCTGTTATTCTGCTCTTGAAAAGCAATAATAAACTACGGGTGATATAGAGGAGCATCATGCAGCAGAGCTCAGGGAAAACACACACTGATGAGTAAACCAGACAAACACCCACAGCTGTGTCAAATCTACTCTACAGCACCACGCGTGTGTCATTCTGCTTCTTTATTACATGCATCCGTGTGTTGTTTACATGTAAATCATCAGCGTGTCATGATGAAAGTTGATCAAAGTTGTGCACATCCCATAATGTTGAAGTAAATATATAGTGTGTGTGTGTGTGAGGAGACACGGCTACTGAATCACCAGCACTACATTTATATGTATATATTCCATCATGTTTTGTGAGTTTGCTGTTTAATCTGAATGTGACAAGAGACTAGATACCACTAAATAACTTCAAGATTTAATAATGTATGAGCTTGTCTGTAAAGGATCATCATGTGTTATAATAATGAGTTCACCTCTATAGTGTAAGTCTGATCATGAGTGACGGTTTCTCCGCTGCGGAGAGTCTTTGAGAGAGAGAACACCGTCTGATCTCCATCATCTCTCCTCTGCTCCTCCACTTCTGATTCAGCTTTCTTCTTCTTTTCTGTTTCTTCTGTCCATCAGACAGAGCTTTCTTCTGCCGATACTCGGCCAGCTGCAAGAAAAACACAGTCGCACATAAATTCTCCATTTTACAGGCATTTTAGCAGCATGGCAACACATAGATGTTGTCTAGTAACACTAAAGACTCACAGTAATGCAACACAATTAAGCGAATCACTTGCGGTATGACAGTGACCTCAACACCTTTACATCAAACACTAAGTCACATTAACAGATTAACACAACAGACACACATCATGTCTGCTTTTTTGATAGTAACTCATCTTTAACAGGAAGATTCTGGTGATCTTAAAGACACAAACATGAACTTCAGTCAGGATGAAGTGTTTTGTTTGCTTGTGCTGGAACAGGATTTACCATCAGGATTAACAGCACTAAAGTGTGAGATTATTCCTCAGAAGGGAGAAGAAAACAACAACCAAACACAGAATAACAGCAGCTGTAACACACACACACACACACACGTGAGTCATGTGACTATAAGCACAGACAGCTGTCAATCACTTATCAAACACATGTCTGATGTCTCATGATCTCATGAGTTTTCTCGCTGTAATCATGACAATCAAACAGAAAAAAGAGAGCATTTACACTAATTTGTGTACATCACACTCAATAAACAACCCAGAGGTCAGAGGTCAACACACACATGTATGCAACAACACCACAAACTTACAGACTCTTCACCTTCTGTTTTAGGTAAATGACAGCAATATAAACTGAACCCAGATCAGACCCGTTGTGTTTGTGAGTGTCTATAGATACAGTGAGGACTCATGGGAAAGATCCAGCTGAGAAAACAACAACTTTACAAAGAGCAGCAGCTGTAAACACCATCCAGAGGACCAGATCACATCTAATATCCTAATAACATGACAATACAACAGATTAACAGATTATTTTCACATTTCAAAGATACAGTATATTGACAAATATTTGGCCATTTTGCTTAATCAGAATAATACGTCACTGTTGGGTAGTTAAAATATATCAATGGTTTTTGTTAACAGATAATATAAACATTAGTTTTCTAGGTTTCTGCTTCACAGAATATGACTGAAAGAGAACAGAAAACACAGCACAGCTTGATATTATTAAATGTCCTTTGATTTTTCTCACATTAATCTCAGGTTAGTTCATCTTCCCGCTGACACCAGATGAGATTATCTGTGCAGATTTACAGTGAATGTAGGTCTGTTGTTAACTCAAGCTCATCTGGTCAGAACGACTCGTATAATACTTTCAGTACAATTCAATTGTCAAATGTCGGCCAATAAATATTAACACAACAGTGATAAACAATCAGGCCACTGAAAAAATTCAACTCGAGGCAAGATGCTTATAAAGTTCAAAACAAAATTGCATCTCTAACCCATCTGGATGAGAAGAGACACAGATCAGAATAAGGTCATGTTAACATACGATGAGCGTGTGTTAGTGAAGATCATGACAGGCGAGTGTGTAGGAGGTTTTTAATTATACGGTCCGCTCTGGTTTTATTGCAATATCTCTTTAGTGAAATGAAGCGTGTTTATTGGCCATGCCAATTATCCCAGCAGACCATTGATGAGATTAACAAAAGGGTTTGTGTGTGTGTGTCTGAATACTTAAGGCATGACCTCTTGTTAACTAATGCTTTTAGGCTACAATCACACACACACACACACACACACATCAATGAGACCCAATTAACGCCCTCAGATCTGGTGAATGCAGAGAACCGTTTTACTGCAAACTGGGATAAAACCATCGATTGAAAATAATGAAACAGACCCATGAGTTAAAAAAGGATGCCGATATGTGATTCATTTATTCACAGCATCTGCACATGCACAGATCTCCACCGAAACAACTCTGGAGTGTTAACTAGAGAGAAAGCAATTCAACCAAGTGGACTAAAGAACCAACCGGCACATCTAAAGTCTGAGTGAAAAATAAACATATAGACTGTTCAGAATGGACAAACATATAGACTACACAGCTCTCATGTAGTGTCTGTGTGCATGACATACAACACTGCACACTACATACACTACACACACACACAGACACACAAACACACACACACACACAGACACACAAACACACACACAGACACACACACACAGACACACACACACACACACTACACAGACACACACACACACAGACACACACACACACACACACACACACACACACACACACACACAGACACACACACACACAGACAGACACACAGACACACAAACACACACACACAGACACTACACACACACACAAACACACACAGACACACACACACACACACACAGACACACTACACACACTACACACACACACACAGACACACACAGACACTACACACACACACACACACACAGACACACACACACACACACACACTACACAGACACACACACACACACACACAGACACACACACACACACACACACACACACACACACACACACACACACACACACAGACACACACACACAGACACACACACAGACACACACACACACACACAGACACACACACACAGACACACACACACACACAGACACACACACACACACACACACACACAGACACACACAGACACACAACTGCTCATGACACACATTTATGACTGTATGTTTTCAAATGTTTCAACATTTTAATCAATTCCTCACATCATGTGAAGATATGCAGTGACTCTGGAGTGAAGTCAGATTAAACATCTATGAAAAGCTGAAGTGATCTCTTTACTTACATCAGGGATGGGTTGATAAGAGACAGATATGTTAAACACCATGAGCAAACCTGATTAATGTTTGGGGATGTAATCTCTGACCGCTCACTAATGTTACTGTCAGAAAGACTAACAGCTGCTCTGATCACACTAAAACAAACAACAGATCTGAGCCAGCACGTGTCAGGGGTCAGGGGTCATCTGCTGACCTGTCCACAGCCTATAAGAGCATCTGTTCATTTCTACACAGTTAAGACTTTGAGTCGACATGTGCAAAAATCTATTTATCTCTCACACAGTGATTCAAACATTGAGCAGGTGAACAGATCTGACCTCACAGGATTTGTGTTGAGATGTTTTCTGGTTACTTTAGTAAACATTTCATCAATAATGGATTAAACTATATTGAAATATAGTTATATAGAGATCACATATATTTCACATATAGAAATATAGAGATCACAAAACTTGTGATGTCACAAAATTTCACAAAACTAAATGGTGCTTTCAGTCTTCACTGGACAAACACTGAATTTAATAAATGCTTCTGTAAGCGTTCACTTCATGATGAATCATTCTGAATCATGTCTTTCTATCACAAATGTCTTTGTTCAGTGGGTTCCTGACATTTCCAAACACTGTAAATATAAGGAGGATTTGCACGACTCGCTTAATTTCTGTCAGACTAGTTTCAAGGTTCTCAGAGCACTTTGCAAGAATTACGGATAAGCACTTGAAATGAACAATGTAAAAAACAAAACTACACTGTCATAAATATCTGGCTGTTACAGGTGACCATACAAAAAGAATGACATGCAGCACATACTAGTCACGTGATCCGTGACCAGACGACACGGAACCAAAGCAAAACGTGACAGAATCGACTAATACGTTTTTTTAAGTGAGTGAACAAATAAATCAAAGTATGTGCTGTTCACAGATCAGCAATAAGAATTTACAGTACATACATTATTCATCACACAAAACAGATCGAACAAGGCCAAGAGGGAAGACAAATCAGAGATCTGTACTACTGTATCTGATCTCACACAGCATTACATGAATAATTCATTCAGTCTGTTAATTGAGCAATTTACCAACACAGACACATTCAATGGATATAAACCAGCATTACATATACAGGAGATCTCAGGACTGAATATGTATTTTCTCCATTATTTAAACCTGTCAATTAAACCAAGTTATCACAAGACACTACATAGGGAGCACTTCTGCACAGTACTATCATGATGTCACAGTCTCTTGAGTATTTTAGACTCTGATCTACTTTCTATTGTCCTGCTATCACTCATAGATTGTGAAACTCACACTTAAGATATTCGGCTGTGGGATGATTATCAGATGGTAGAAATAAATACATTTAATATGAACCTGCAACTTTATCAGTCCATCACTATAGTCTCACTGAATATTCAGCAATGAATGAACAGTCCATGTCCATCAGAATTCATGCATTTAATATGATAAATCAGTGGAAAATTATATTTGTTCATGTGTGCAGATGATCCTTTTAAAGCCGGTTATCATGACAATAACATCTGCTGAGACGTCTGAACAAGATTCATTGAGAGTTTCTGTTTGCACTGGCCTGAAAATCCAGTTTCACAAGATTATCCACGTTCACACACAGTCAAACCAGAGACATGTGTCTCTCTCTCTCTCTGTCTCTCTCTCTGTCTCTCTCTCTCTCTCTCTGTCTCTCTCTCTCTCTCTGTCTCTCTCTCTCTCTCTCTCTCTCTCTCTCAGATCAAACCACACATAGACAACACTGGTCTCTCTCTTCAGTCATCTCACATCACATTATCTCAGTAAGTGAATCTTCAGTATTATATTAAATCAATACATGAGAGAGGAGAGTGTGCAGAGAACTGACGCAAAAACACAATCCTCACACAAACACCCCAACAACACACAAAAATACACAAACCTTTTCAACACTCACAATTAACCCTCAGCCAAATCCTCAACAACACTGACTGATATTATGATATACATATATTTAATGTGTTCTAGGTGAATCTGAGGTAAATGACAGCAGTGAGGTAAACATGAAGTATATTTTCATTTTTCAGTTTCTTTCTGAGAAATATTCTCTCAATAAGGTCAAGTAAAGGTAAATGTGAGGTAGTAACTGTCATCAGTGAGGTAAATATGAGGTAAATGTGAGGTAATAACTGTCATCAGTGAGGTAAATATGAGGTAAATGTGAGGTAGTAACTGTCATCAGTGAGGTAAATGTGAGGTAAATGTGAGGTAGTCACTGTCATCAGTGATGTATCTGAGGTAAATGTGAGTAGTAACTGTCATCAGTGAGGTAAATATGAGGTAAATGTGAGGTAGTAACTGTCATCAGTGAGGTAAATATGAGGTAAATGTGAGGTAGTAACTGTCATCAGTGAGGTAAATATGAGGTAAATGTGAGGTAGTAACTGTCATCAGTGAGGTAAATATGAGGTAAATGTGAGGTAAATGTGATGTATCTCTCAGTTATGAGTGTTGTATCAGTGAGGTAAATATGAGGTAAATGTGAGGTAATAATTGTCATCAGTGGGGTAAATGTGAGCTAATAAATGTGAGGGTAGGGTAAACTGCTAATAACTGTCATCAGTGAGGTAAATATGAGGTAAATGTGAGGTAATAACTGTCATCAGTGAGGTAAAGATGAGGTAAATGTGAGGTAATAACTGTTATCAGTGAGGTAAATATGAGGTAAATGTGAGGTAGTAACTGTCATCAGTGAGGTAAATATGAGGTAAATGTGAGGTAATAACTGTCATCAGTGAGGTAAATAGGGTAAATGTGAGGTAGTAACTGTCATCAGTGAGGTAAATATGAGGTAAATGTGAGGTAGTAACTGTCATCAGTGAGGTAAATATGAGGTAAATGTGAGGTAGTAACTGTCATCAGTGAGGTAAATATGAGGTAAATGTGAGGTAAATGTGATGTATCTCTCAGTTATGAGTGTTGTATCAGTGAGGTAAATATGAGGTAAATGTGAGGTAATAATTGTCATCAGTGAGGTAAATGTGAGCTAATAACTGTCATCAGTGAGGTAAATATGAGGTAAATGTGAGGTAATAACTGTCATCAGTGAGGTAAATATGAGGTAAATGTGAGGTAATAACTGTCATCAGTGAGGTAAAGATGAGGTAAATGTGAGGTAATAACTGTTATCAGTGAGGTAAATGTGAGGTAGTAACTGTCATCAGTGAGGTAAATATGAGGTAAATGTGAGGTAATAACTGTTATCAGTGAGGTAAATGTGAGGTAATAACTGTTATCAGTGAGGTAAATATGAGGTAAATGTGAGGTAATAACTGTTATCAGTGAGGTAAATGTGAGGTAATAACTGTCATCAGTGAGGTAAATATGAGGTTAATGTGTAGTAAATCTCACCTTGGCTTTGCCGGCCTGAAGTTTCTTCTGTCGCTCGTCGTCCTCCATCATCTCTGCGCCTTTAACACGGACACACGCGTGTCACAGACACGACACACACACGCACATATACACTACACGTGCACGGCTGACATGAGTGTCCGCTCCGGTCCGGTTCAGCCGGTACAGCTGTGGGATTTACTCTACACTTTACTCGGGATTTACGGCTACAGTCGCCGCCATGTTTCTCCACGTAAACACATGAGACTGGTTGCGCGGTGACGTCACGACACGCGCGCGCGCACGCACACTGCTGTTTGACAGCTGTGCAATCGTAGTGGAAGGAGTATCAACAGCTAATAGATCTTTATATTATTCTTTAGATATCAACGTTAAATAGACATATCTATATAAGTCTTAAAACATTACTGGTGTGATGTTAAAAATGTGACCATATTGTGTTACCGGATGTGCCCGCCAGCATTAAAAAATCACTTACACTGGTGACCGTATACATGTACATGACATTTAGGCATTTGGCTGACGCTTTTATCCAAATTAGGAGACAATGAAGTGTATACTGATTATATGTCATTTCAGTTTATAATTTTACTCCTAAATTGCTCATGGCAAGAAAATGAAACTAATATGAAAGCTGTCTGAGCTCATGATGAATCTGTTACCTGTACCTGCAGCAGTGGCAGATGATGGTCTATTCCTGCGACTGACCGGAGCTGAACAGCTGATGGTCTGACAGATCTTGAATTCCACCCATCTTCTCTTGGACATTCTTTAGTCTCTTCTGCTTCACCTGTTGATTTCTGATGCTCTGAGCTGCAGAAAGTCTGAATGTTTCACCTGTGCATTATTCATGTGAGAGTGTCGAGTTCAGAACCTGCAGAGAGAGAAACACCTACAGCATCACTTACTTCACTTAATATGCTGAAAGGTCTTATACATTTTACACAAAACTGTCCTATAAATAAAGCTGCATTTGTGTCTGGGACATTCATCTGACAGATCAGAGCTTCTGAAGGCTTTTTTACGACCACACCATATCTCTACATTTAAAAACTAAATAGCTGGAGCAGAATGTTATACTTATAGGACATTCATTTAAATATATGATATTGTTTGTCCTTTAGTTAATAGATTATCTCTCATTTGCTATTCACAGATATATCTTTATTTTTACTATGTTTACTGTGACTGCAGACTTTGTTATCTGGGGAAATCTAAGCACAGTTGTTTTTGTGACATTGTTGAGATATTCAATTAAGAGATTAATAGGGTCTTTAGCAGGAGAAACATCTTTCCTGTAATCTAATTGGTGTATAGGAAAAACAATTGAAACAGTACTGAATAGTAAAGAGATGTTATTGTTCATTTGTACAAACTTAACTTGATGAATGACTGAATGAAACAGGTGTGAGAAAACGAATGAACATTTTCAGCATTATGAGGAAACTCTATCAGTCACACTGAGGCTCATGTGAATAATGAAAGAGATCTGAAGCTGTATTAAATATTCATGAGACAGGGGCTCATCAAGGCACATATGGAGAATGATGCTTGAGAGAGAGACCCTGCCTGCGCTCACTGACCCATCTCAAGTGTTTCTGACATCTGCCATCCTCAAGCTTCAGACGCAATGTATTCACATCAGACATTCAACACTAATGAAATGAATTCAATGCTCTCTTCTCATTCTGTCATCAAACATCTCAGTCCATCTCTTACTTTAACATACTGTCATCAGAATCATAACACCAATAATTCTCTGTAACAGAATAGCATTGTGATGATACAGTTAGAAAAAAGCTTGACCAGGCTGGCAGACCAGTTAAACCAGTTGGGGTATGCTGGAAGACCCGTAAACCAACTACAGTGATATTCTGGACATGTTTTGTGCTAAAAAATATGCTTTTTAAATAAATAGCATGTAAATATCAGGGTATATAAATGTGACAATCATTCAGTGTCGTGGTAATAACACAGTATTGTGTAGAAACCATGCTTATTCTGTTTAGTAGTGCGGTTTGCATTGAAACTAATGTTTTTACGTCATCTGGTGTCATGTTAAGGTCATTACAGCGCGTGTGCGCATGCGCGCGTGTGTGTGTACAGCAGGTGTCGCTGTGACGCATTCTGATCAAACAGAAACTCCAGTGAAGAAATCCACACTGATCTCCACACGTTTACAGCTGTAAGTCAAATTGAACTCTTATTATCTGTTTCATTAGGTACATTTATAATGACACGCCTCAAATCTTTATGAATGTTTGTGTCAAAAACAGAAATCTGCATTATTTAACAATAATGTCTATTCATCTCATTCAGCTTTCAAAATTCATCACCGATATTTAAGAATTTGAGTTATATGGTTCTTTAATATTATTCTGTGATACAACTGTTATTTAATTCAATATCCCCCTTTTTATGATTATATGTTTATTTGTATTAATTTCGACAATATTATTATTATTATTATTCATAGTGTATTTATATCATTCCCTGTGTGTTTCAGTGTGTTTTATACTTTCCACTTGCTTTGCAAAGGTCCAAAACTAAAAAGAAGTGCTTCAGAAGTAAACTTGAATTGAGTTATTGCTCTTTACAAAAGTAAGTGTCAATTCAGTAAAGTTTAATATGTAAATTGCCATATTCACAGATAACAAATACAACATCCATACATAGATCATTTAACAGTTTACACCTGTCTATTTAAGCATTAAACTGAGTTTAGTGTGTATAAACTCAACTGAACTGGTGTGTGTTGTGATCTCAGGGATGATAAATGATGTCACAGAAGCAGATGGTGTTTTTACTGTGCTCCATCAGGAGATGTGGAGCTGTGATGTCCAGCGCTCGCTGTCAGAACATCATTCTGATGTATGGATACTGTAGCTCCAGACAAATCATCCAGAAAACCCCCTCGTCTCACTCGGAGAACGAATCTCTTCTGGAGAACCTCTCCAGCATGGGCGTGGACCTCAACATGGCCCGACGACGCCAGCCGGGCGTTCTGAGAAAAATCCTCACCAACGAACAAGGCCTCGCTCATTTCCTGAAGAGTAAAGGTGCCGATCAGGAGACCGTCGCCAGCATCATCTCTCGTTTCCCTCGATCCATCACGCGCTCCTGCGAGCATCTGGAGGAACGCTGGAAGCTCTGGAGAAACATCTTCAAAAGCGACAGCGAGGTGGTCGAGATTCTCTCCAGGTCGCCCGAGTCCTTTTTCCGCTCGAGTGACAATGAAAACCTGGAGGAGAACATCACTTTCTTGAGGTCTTTGGGAATCACGCCTAAAGATCTGCACCGGCTGCTTACGACGGCACCGCGAACGTTCTCCAACAGCGTGGAGCTCAACAGGAATATGGTGGAGCTTCTTCGGGGCATTTGTTTGAGTCTGGGAGGAAAAGATCACGAACAGTTTGCCAGAACTATAATCTCCAGGAACTTGTATATCCTCATCCGCAGCACCAATCGAGTGAATGCAAACGTGAACTTTCTGCTGAGCTCATTGAAGTTGAGCGACACTCGAAGCGCTGCTTCTGCTGCAGAGTCACGGCGCTCAGATTCTGGATCTCTCACACGAGAGTCTGAAACGAAACTTTAAGAACCTGCAGGTGAAGCTTCAGTCTTTGGGCTGCGGTAAAGCCGACTTCAAGAGGATGATCTTGAATTACTCGCTTGTGCTCTTCATCTCATCAGAACGTCTGAATGAGAAACTGGACTGTCTGATCGACGCCGGCATTCACGTACAGCAGATCGTGCAGAAACCCAAAGTTCTTGACTTCAGTCTGGACATCCTGAAACAGCGACTGCAGGATCTCATTAAACTAGGTTATGACTTTCAGAAGAACGGTATCGCTGTTTTAGATACCAGCAAAAAACGATTTCATGCTAAATTAGAGAGATTGGGCTCTTCAGAGGAATAAAGAAATGATGTTGACTGGGTTTTGTTTATCTGTGTAGATGTTTTCTGACAAATATTCTGTGTATTTTAGCCAAATGAAGGAATAAATCTAATGCAAGGGGACACTTTGCTTACGACTGATCATATATTAAGTAGAATGTACGTCCTCTTCATTTGTTGGGAATTATGAAAATAAAAATATTTTTGCATATGTTTTTGCATAATTTAATACAATACTAATTACTTGTCTTACTAATTATATGACCAGAACAATGCTAGTGTATATTACAATATTTAATACCAGGTTGTATATAAAATATAACAACAACATATAATGTAATATAATATAATATAATAATAACATACTATAAAAAGTTTAGTGACGCGGTTCCATATGTAGGATGAGAAAAGTTGTTGCACTTCTTTTCTGTTAATAAATGATGTCAGTGCTGAAGCGGAAATGATGTGCACGCGCTGCTGTTTCCAGTCGGACGTGTTAAAGTGTCGCACAGATCTTCCGCATGTGCAGAGAGAAACTTCAGCTGCGGGCGAGTATGTGCAGATATTCACCTGCACTGATCTCAGAACTGCTCTGGGATTAATACTGATCATTAAAAAGGCTCTTATAATGCTAGTGAATGCTTTTTGCAGTCGCGGTCTAGTTTTTCTGATATTTTAAAATATTTTTTCATTCTCTCTGTGTAATATTTACAATGAAAGAGCTCTGTGTCTCTATTTAAATGACCTGTGATGTGATTGGCTGACCTCTGTTTGTGTGTTCATGTACATCACGCTGTCAATCATCAGTGTGTGTTGTGTGCTGCAGGTTTCATCAGTGTGTGTTGTGTGCTGCAGGTTTCATCAGTGTGTGTTGTGTGCTGCAGGTTTCATCAGTGTGTGTTGTGTGTGTTGTGCTGCAGGTTTCATCAGTGTGTGTTGTGTGTTGCAGGTTTCATCAGTGTGTGTTGTGTGCTGCAGGTTTCATCAGTGTGTGTTGTGTGCTGCAGGTTTCATCAGTGTGTGTTGTGTGTTGTGTGCTGCAGGTTTCATCAGTGTGTGTTGTGTGCTGCAGGTTTCATCAGTGTGTGTTGTGTGCTGCAGGTTTCATCAGTGTGTGTTGTGTGCTGCAGGTTTCATCAGTGTGTGTTGTGTGCTGCAGGTTTCATCAGTGTGTGTTGTGTGCTGCAGGTTTCATCAGTGTGTGTTGTTGCTGTCAGGATGGAAGCTGCTGCTGTGGATCTGGAGAAAGGAGTTGCTGTTATTAAACATCAGTAAGTGTGTGTGCACAGGTTTCATCATGATGCTGCAGGTTTCAGTGTGTGTTGTGCTGCAGGTTTCATAGTGTGTGTGTGTGTGTGTGCCGCAGGTTTCATCAGTGTGTGAACAGGTTCATCTCACCACCAGGTTTCATCAGTGTGTGTTGTGTGAGAAGTTCCAGTGTGAGTTGTTCTGCAGGTTTCATCAGGTGTGTGTTGTGTGGCAGGTTTCAAGGCCGTTGTGTGCTGCAGGTTTCATCAGTGTGTGTTGTTGTGCTGCAGGACAAAGATGGAAGCTGCTGCTGTGGATCTGGAGAAAGGAGTTGCTGTTATTAAACAGCAGTAAGTGTGATCACAGTTTCTCATGATGTCAGTCTGTGAGTGATAACTGTGTGTGTGTGTGACACGTGAACAGGTTCCTCACCACCAAAGAGAAGTTCCACGAGTTTCTGGAATGAGAGGGACAGAATAAGGCCAGACATCACATGATGAACCATCAGAGTTATGAAGCTGGACAATGAGAGAAGATTGTGAATAAATCCAGACATCACATGAAACCTCAGAGTTATGAGGAGAGAAGATTGTGTCCATCGATCATTCAGGTCTGTTACTGCACATACAGATCATTTTAATGACAATGATGTTTAATAATGTTCATGCAGTGTGAACATAAATGTGTTCTATGTCAAATCATTTGAGCCAATAATTCTTCATGATTTCTGTCTCCTTCAGGAGCGAGAAACCAAATGTTTCTATGGCGTGAAATGTCGCTTCATTCATGACATATCAGAGTACATGTCCAGTAAAGCCGAGGATCTGGGTGATCAGTGTTACCTGTATAATACCTTTGGCAAGTGTCATTATGGGGTCACCTGCAGGTTTGCTAAAGCTCATATAAGTCCTGATCTGAAGAATTTAGTCAATGAAGATCTGTACAAACACGGTGCTGACAAACAGACGGTCAGAAACAACCTGGACAAAGAGCTTCAGAAACGCCTGAGAAAAAAGCAGGTTCCTTTCACAGAGGCGGAGGCGTATCTGAAAACCATCAGCCGAGGAAAGAAACCAGAGAAGAAGAACACTGATGAATGTCCTGATGTCAAAGAGGGCAGTAACAGCTGTACTGTACACACCCCTGACCATGGTCAAGAAACACTGGTAAGATGACATCACACGTTATTATTAAATATTTACTGAAAACAAAACATTGAGGGTTGTGAGAAATCTTTCAGGACTGTACAGTGAAGACCATTGGGCCAATAACTGACGCTGACATCATCAAGCTGCGACCATGTGAGAAGAAGCAGGTGTGTGCGGTACATTAGTATTCCAGCATTCTTTATTTATCAAACAAATCAAACGTGTGTTTGTCTGTAATCTCAGGTGGACTTCAGAGACAAGCTCTATCTGGCTCCTCTTACCACGGTAATCTCACACTATCTACCACTGCTGGATTCTACGTTAAATTGCACGATGGCGCTCACAGTGTTTTTGTCTCTCAGTGCGGAAATCTGCCGTTCCGTCGCATATGTAAGCGCTTTGGAGCGGACATCACGTGTGGAGAAATGGCCATGTGTACCAATCTGCTGCAGGGTCAGTCGTCTGAATGGGCTCTTCTGAG
Organism: Beaufortia kweichowensis; assembly: GCA_019155185.1. Classification (NCBI taxonomy): domain Eukaryota; kingdom Metazoa; phylum Chordata; class Actinopteri; order Cypriniformes; family Gastromyzontidae; genus Beaufortia; species Beaufortia kweichowensis. Next base: position 275,579 of record CM032809.1, on the reverse strand, counting down.
GAGACATCAGTCTGAAGATCTGTTCGGTGTTCAGGTATTACTCTCATCACGTACTGAAATATTCACGCTTGAGGCAGATTTATTACACGTTCATGAGAGATTCTCTTGCGAGCTCTTTTCACACTCGTGCATTGATTTGTTGTTGTGTTACAGTTGGAAGGTTGTTTTCCAGACAGCATGACCAGATGTGCTGAGCTGCTCAATCAAAACATTGATGTAGATTTTGTGGATATAAACTCCGGCTGTCCCATCGATCTCGTCTACAAGAAGGTAAATACAGTACGATACAGTCACAGAACTCGGACTCTTCGTCTACTCCAGATGAGCTGAAGATCAGTGCGTGAAGTGTTGATGAAGTGGTTTCTGTTCTTCAGGGTGGAGGGTGTGGCCTGATGACACGAACCAGCAAATTTGAACATATCGTGAGGGGAATGAATTCAGTAAGCATACGCCGACGTGTGACGTCTGCAGGTGTATTTGTGCTGTTGTCATGTGTGATGTTTGCTCTTCTGCAGGTGCTGGATGTTCCTTTAACTGTTAAAATCCGCACAGGTGTTCATCAGAACTCTAATGTTGCACACAAACTGATCCCAGAACTGAAGAAATGGGGCGTGTCTCTGATTACGGTATGAAAGAGATGTTTGTGTCTAGTCATATAAATGAACAGTTCACAGTCGTCTTCTATAGAGCACATCATGTTCAGCTGAATGTTTTTGTCTGTATAATAAAAGTGTACAGTGATCATCCGCTATTAACCAAACATAAACTCTTAACATATTACATAAACTCAGGCTGAAGTTCTCAGTTTTCATTTGCACACATTCAGGTCATGCTGTCACTGGTCTCCCTCACATCATCACGCGAGAGAGAGATTGTTTTGCATGCTGTTATATCAAGTGACGTTGTTGTTAACTTGAGTCTTCATTGTAAAGTTGCACGGCAGGTCTCGTGAGCAGCGCTACACAAAGCTGGCTGACTGGGAATATATCGACACCTGCTCAAACCTCGCCGCTCCTGTCCCGTTGTTCGGTAAACACACAGACACGGACTGAAGAATCAAATATATCTACCTAACATCACACTGCTGAAGAATAATGTTCATGACATTTCCTTTCTGTAACTGCATTTCAAGCAAATCTAATATAAAACAAGTACAGAAGCAAAGAGAAACTCCGTGGTTAAGAGCTGATTGGATCGGTGTGTTTGTCTTACAGGAAATGGAGATATTTTGACTTACGATGATGCCATGAAGGCCAGAGAAACAGGTGTTTCTGGAGTCATGATCGCCAGGTGACTATGACTGAATCAATTCTGTTATGATGAATGAATATATGAATGAATGAATGTTGTTGTTCTGTAGGGGAGCCCTGATCAAGCCGTGGCTCTTCACGGAGATTAAAGAGAACAGACACTGGGATATTTCCTCCAGTGAGCGTCTGGACGTCCTCCGTGACTTCTCTAACTACGGTCTGGAGCACTGGGGATCAGACACACAGGGGGTAGAAAAGACTCGTAACTTCCTGCTGGAGTGGCTCTCCTTCCTGTGCAGGTGTGATGATGTCTGAATCTGATGAGACCAGCAAACTGTCACTGCTGCTGATGATACACATCTATCATTATCTCTGTGAATGCAGGTATATTCCAGTGGGTTTGTTGGAGAGACCGCCACAGAAGATTAATGAACGTCCTCCATTCTACATGGGTCGAGATTATATGGAGTCACTGATGGCCAGTCAACATGTGGGTGACTGGATCAAAATCAGGTGATGTACTGATCGCAGATCAGCTTACGTGAAGTGGATTTGAGTGACATTATATTGTAATGTATGAGTTTAATAGCTGACTGTTTTTTTTTTCTTGCAGTGAGATCCTGTTGGGTCCAGTACCCAAAAACTTCAGTTTCTTGCCCAAACACAAAGCAAACTCTTATAAATAAAGCTGTTCTGTTTTTATTTATTTATATCTAATTTGATGCTGGTTTATTCACAAGTAAAATTCAACATTGGTTTTCATTAGTGTGAATTCATTTTAAGCAAATGCATTAAAGATGTTAAAGACTGAAGATTGTTTGTGTGTGTGATCTTAATGTTTTCTGAACGACTGACGTCAATCTGATGAGATCTTCACTAATAATAAAGAAAGATACTCACATATAAATCTGTTGAATCATTCTGCTCGTCTGGATCATGTGTTCATCATGGTTTACAGAGAGCATAAAACATGATCGGTGAGTTTATTCTGAGGTCATATATTCAGTCTCGGCACATACAGAGAAACATTGTGATAGACACAACAAACATGAACATTACACAACACAATCATTCCCTCAGATCCTGCAGTATGAATAATATCTGTCAGTTCTTCTCATTCATGTGTGTGTGTTTACATGTGACAGAATAGCAGCATATTAAATCATGATGAGGGACAGAAATACTGATGGACGCTGATCTTTCTAAAACATTTCAGTAGACAAACTGTGCATGTGTGATGTGTATGTCAGACTCACTGATGTCATGCTGATGTCATGCTCTTGTGCTGGTGGATTGTGGAGGGCTGCTCACTGTCCTGAATTCATCCTCTCCTCTCTACACATCACACAATATTCAGTGCTACACACATTCACTTGGGATTCTGCTGCATCAAACTCATTCAAGAAGCAAAAGCAGCTTTGTGTTTCAGCGGCTGTATTTGGAAAAGTTTACTAGCACACTACACACACGCACACTACACACACTACACACACACACACACACACACACACACACACACACACACACACACACACTACACACACACGCACACACACACTACACACACACACACACACACACACTACACACACACGCACACGCACACACACTACACACACGCACACACACTACACACGCGCACGCACACACACACACACTACACACACACACACACTACACGCACACGCACACACACACACGCACACACGCACACACACACACGCACACACACACTGTATGTATGGAATACATGGACATACTACATTTGGAAAAATGTGCAGTACAACCAAAGATATCAAAATACAGAATTGTGTGCCGTACAACACATTTCACACACTCTTTGTATAAACTGTAGTACGCTACACAGCCAGAGTTCTGCTGTTCCGTTTCTTTGACCTCTGACCTTTAGCAGTGTTGAGTTGTTTGTGGGTTCAGTGGTTGTCGTGGCGCTCTGCTCTGTATGTTTACGGGTTTAGGGGGTATCTGTGGTTTCAGGGATGCTGTGCGTCTGATGACAGCCGCCCGCTGGTGATGAAGAGGCTCGTTGAAGCTGTGCTGTCGGATGAGACACGAGCTGTTCGAGATCAGCGGTCTGTCAGTTTCATAGATGTTTCCGGCGCCGTGCGTGAACTGACAGTGTGACGACGCTGTTTTCTGATTGAAACCGTGCTGCCGGGCTGTAGCGATCCCATTACCCATCCTGATGAGGACGTGACGCTGTGAGGAGAAGCGAGACACTGGCTGTCTGCTGCCAGATGGATGTTCAGAAAGCGTCTGCAGTGGAATCTGCTGAAAGGTCGTGTTTTCGGGTGCATCATTGGGAGTTTTCTGAGGGAGGGTAAAGCAGCTGTAATATGATGACGACTGCATCAGCGGTTCTATTACGGGTCCATCTCCCTTTAAAAGGGATGATGTCACAGCGGTGATGTCTCCGCTCACCTCACGCTCATCACCGGGTGATGCGGTTGTGGAGGTGTGGCTATTGAAAGGCTTCACACTCTTGATTGGTAATTCTGGAGTTGAATCAGGGGTGGGCAGGGTTGAGAGCAGCTCTTCCCCGACAGGCTGGCCCGGCGTTCCGTCTGTAGCATGCGATTTCATTGGCTGCTGTCTGCAGGGTGGTGCAGAGCTGTAGATGTGGGAGCTAGTGATGTCATTCTTGTCTGGTCTGGTGTCCAGCAGGCGGTTGAGTTTGGCGAGGCTGTTGAGCGCGTGCGGAAGCGTCTCCTCAGACTCTTGCGATTGGTGAGATCTCTGATTGCAGAAACACGACACCAGCAAACCCGACACAAACGCACCAAACACGAACGCTACCAACACGCAGACGCCCAACAGAGTGAAGTGAGAACCGCTGCTGTTCACACTGTCAGCATCAGGAAACGGCTTCACACCTGCACAGAGACACAGACAGAGAGACTGTTAACTGTCACCGTTCCTCAGGAGAAACACCTCTCTGTTATTTCTCTATTATCTTTAATATTTCTCAGTTCTAATCATGACAAACTATAAATTGATGGAAAGGTCTAAGACGCAAGAACAACTATTTAACAATAAACTTGATGTTACTGTTTTTATAAAAACACCTAAAATCAAAACAAAATTTAAAGACTTAAAAATGTTCTAATATCTATAAAATATATCTTATATCTGAAAAAAGTGTAGTTTCCATGTGTATACTTCACTTTCTGCTGTGACAGTGACAGAGAGTTTATTTAACTGACATTGTGTTTATTAAAGAGTTGCTATTAATCATTCATGTTTCAGATAAGCATATACAGCGTTCCTGTATCTGAGTGGTTAGATCACGGCACTTACAATGCCAAGATCATGGGAATGACAGAAGAAATGTAATGTATAGTATGTATAATGCACTGTAAGTCACTTTGGATAAAAGCATCTGCCAAATGAATAATAGTAATGTAAAGAAATGTTATCTCTGAACACAGCTGTAATCATTACATGATGTCTGTGTATGTGTGAACACACTGACCAGACGCTGAATCCACTGATGACTTCTGATCATTTCCTGCTGATGACATCACATCAAAACCAAAAACAAACAAGCAGTTTAAAATAAGTGACAGAGCAAAAGCCATTTCTAGAATTAAAGAAAACAACAGACTACTGAAAACAACATGACTAGTATTTAGCATATATTTGTTTTATTACAGCTCTAGAATTCAACTTTAGCCCGTTTCTGTTCTGTCAGCTGATAACTTTAATCAAATATCATGACGAGAACATTTAATATCAGTAACATGACAGAGATCTGAACACAATAAACACAGTAAGCATCACAGATTCAACATGACACATACCGCTACACGTGTGGAGTAACTGTGATCGATCACCATCAATGTCCTGCTCGAAACCTGCCCTGATCACACACACAAACACACACAATCATTTAGATGAATACATTATGTAATCAGCTTTATTTGATTGGCTGTTGTGGTTCATCAGAAAGTGATGTCATTCTTACTTAAATCCCGGGGCCACGTCAGCACAGCGTCCTGTGCGCAGCCAGATACAGTACGGGTCATGTGTGGAGATGCAGCGACTGCACCGTAAAATACACACATGTCAATGTCAAACGTCTTTTAATAAAGTCATGTCTCTGTCTGTGTATCATGTGTGTGTGTATGACCTCTTGCAGGTGCTGTGTTTGGTGCAGCGGCTCAGAGGAACTCTGATAACACAGCTGGAAAATGACACAAACAGAGCGTGATTCTCCTGATCCAACACCAGACCCAACACCCTGCGCTCACCGCTACACCTGTAACACACACACACACACACACACACACACACACACACACACACACACACACACACACACACACACACACACACACACACACACAGACACACACACAGACACACACACACACACACACACACACACACACACACACACACACACACACACACAAACACACACACACACACACACACACAGACACACACACACACACACACACACAGACACACACACACACACACACACACACACACACACACACACACACACAGACACACACACACACACACACACACACACACACACACACACACACACACACACACACACACACACACACACACACACACACACACACACACACACACACACACACACACACACACACACACACACACACACACACACACACACACACACACACACACACACACACACACACACACACACACACACACACACACACACACACACACACAGACACACACAGACACACACACACACACACACACACACACACACACACACACACACACACACACACACAGACAGACACACACACACACACTGGACACACACACAGTGACAGCTTGTGAGGTTCATCACTGCATGTGTACACACAAGACACACACACAGACACACACACAAGACACACAGACATGTGATATAGTCACTGGGTGAAGCAGAGGTTCATCACTGCAGGTAAGTTTGACAGAGTGCATGAGGGTCAGAGGTCAGGCAGGAGTTTGGGGGTGTGACACTTACTTTGTGGGATTGTAAACGTCAATGTCCTCTAGCAGTTTGGAGCTGTACGTGCTGTTGGGTCGAGTGCTGGTCAAAATCTTCAGAACACGTCCATCCTCAGAGCCCAGAAACACCACCGTACGGTTTCTATGAGGCCCAGCAGCCGTGTCCACGACAATCTGAGTCAGTTTATACCTGCGCAATAAGAAAAGAATTCCATGACACAAAAGCTGTTTCAGAAGTATTGTGGGGCACGAGGAGGTGCGTGCGTACCGGCCGGCGGTGCTGGTGATCAGCGGTTGGTTGTTGACTGACGCCACGGTCTCGTCCATCAGTGGGTGTGTCTTAATAAACGACAGCACAGAGTCTGGAAACTGCACTGAAGAAGACAATGAGGAAGCAGAACCTTCACCTGCGCACACACCAGGACTGAAGATACAAACACAGACACACATTCACAAATGTCCAGTGTAAAAGAGTAGACGCAGGGAAAACAGCATGTGATAAGCTGACCGTGGTTTAGGCACATGTTCCTCGGGTACTGACGTCCACAGAGAATCACTGTTCTTCTGCTCTTTAAACTTCCCGTTAAAAACTCGCTCGATATCGTCCAGATAAAAGCCACAGACGGCTGAACCGGGAATGCTGGAAAACACGGTATGAACACGTGTTTGTGTGTGTATAGGTTTCTATATGATATGTCCCCACAATGATGGTAAAAGATATTACTGACATTAGTTATTAAATGATCATTTATATTTCCCTGCTTGTCATTGTGTTTATTCTGCTGTAAAGCTGCTTTGAAACAGTGCATCATTGTTAAAGTGCTTTACAAATAAACTTGAACTTGAAAAGTCTTAAACACCTAGAGACCCCACAATTCAAACTCATAATTAATGACATTAAATGATGTTTATTTAAATCTGAATAAATGCAGAAAGGTTTGTGTGAGGGTTTGAGAGTGTGTACTGTAGTGTGTGTGTACCTGTTGATCTGTGTAGTGAAGAGTCCGAGCACGGCGGGCCGCTGGTTAATCATCAGAACATTAGTGAGAGACTGGAGCACGTCAAAGTAAAACAACGTTTCTCCAGGAACTGAGCAGTTCAATCGAGCCTTCAGAAATGATGTCCAGTAGCGATCCAACACACGGGTGGAGCCACCGCTGTCGTTCTTACACACGCGTGCCACACGTGAATACACCACCTACACAAATATGAGAGAGATCATCTCATGAAGTGAAAGAAGAGCTGTGTAAACACACACACACGTGTGCACGTCACCTTTCCTGCAGCTGTGTGCTCGACAGCTATTTCACTGAAGAAGAAATACACATATGTTCCGTATTCAACAGCGTGGAGGAAGTGAGGTTCTGTAGAGACAAACCATTCATCCTTAATACTGACACGATATCATGAATTAAGATCTGTATGATCTGTGATAATGAATGAGCACCTCTGAGCCATTTGGAATCATATTTGACAGTCCGCAGGACGGGTCGTCCCTCTCCTCCTAAACTCCTGTAGATGACGGCGTCACTCGCCTGGAAATCTGTCACTGTGGCTGAATAGAAATGACCATCTGAAATACAGAAAAGGACACTTGAGATTATTCTCTGAAACTGACCGCATTATGAACTAACAGAAACTATTCAGATACACACTGTCTGGTTTCTTTGAGGGCTGTATGTTAAAAGATTAAAACCACTACTTTGATTTTATTGATTGTTTGACAGGTCACGTGTGTTTCTGACTGTGTTTGATCCAATCACAGAAGGTTTTAGACACTGTGCACGCTTCAGCGGCTCACCTGCAAACAGTCCCACATTAGACTGGCGAGACTCAAACGGACACCGGGCTTGACCTGACAGCTCCTGTCCCACCTGCTCTAGTGTACTCAACTGATCATAAAACACATATGAGCACATAACTGTGATGATCAGGAATAGAACCATTGGGACATGATGAACTCACCCTGTAGTTTCGACAGGTGGGGTTGAGCGCGTTGGTTCCACATGCGAACAGAGTCTCGTCATTGCGAGGCACAAGAACTTTGATATAATTATAACATTCATCCTGAAAGCAAACACATGAAACACATATAAGTTTACAGTCAGACTGAAACACTACTGACTGATTCATACAGAAGACATGTGCTGTCCAGCTGTACCTGATATCACACAAAAAAAACACATTCTTCTTAATGTACTAAATTTATTGTGTTAGACTGGACAAACTTAGGAGTTGGCTAGCATACAATCAGACAACGTCAACGTTCTTTCTAAAATATTCTTCAGAAAATAGCAAAACACTTTAATTTTTGAGAGAAGTTATGAACTTGAACTTCTTCTGGAGATTTAGTGAATCCAGCCCTCATTCTTGATCAGATCTGATGGAGGTACTTACACTGTTTCTGCCTCTGACGGTGCATTTTGACACATCTGTAGATCTCCACGTTAATATCTGAAAATACACATCACACACTGTAAGACACACGTGTTTGTGTAACTGTGTGTGTGTGAGTGTGTGTTTCTCACCTGCTGTGGAATGATTTGATTTACTGCAGCAGTAAGATTCACAACAAACACATGGTCTCTAAAAAAAGAAAACAGGGCTGTTAAAGGCTTTTGTTTCTCACTACTACAAAGACACGCATGCATGCACGCTCGCTCGCTCTCTCTCTCTCTCTCTCTCTCTCTCCATCTCTCTCTCTCTCTCCATCTCTCTCTCTCTCTCTCTCTCTCTCTCTCTCTCTCTCTCTCTCTCCATCTCTCTCTCTCTCTCTCTCTCTCTCTCTCTCCATCTCTCCATTTCTCTCTCTCTCTCCATCTCTCTCTCTCTCCATCTCTCTCTCTCCATCTCTCTCTCTCTCTCTCTCTCTCTCTCTCTCCATCAATAAAACATCTGAACAATGTCTTGGGGTCTGGCAACCATAGTATAAGCGAAATAATTGACTCTGGTCCATTCAATTATTAGAAAGATAATGCACACCCGCAGACACATTACCACTTGATAATTATTATTACCACTTTTTCTAATTATTAAACGGCTTGTCATCAGTTATTCCTTACGTAAATCAGTGACTAACAGAATTCATCCAGTTTCATGTGGTTTGTTTGGTGAAACAGTATCTTGGACCCGTGTGAACTGACCTGGCAGCGATGTACAACATCTGCTGGATACGGATCATCTGCTGATAGTCCAGGCCAACACGCTTTGTGTCATTATTAAACATCAGACCCTGAAAACTGGGATATAAGTGAGATTCTGTGGAACACAAAATCATCTCTATGAATAAATGCATAATTCGGGCAGTATGAATGACTGAATGAAGAGTATCGTCATTAAAAACAAACTACAGTACTAAACAAAAATCACATATTTCATTTCTGCAGTGGAGAAAATAAATCAGACAAACATAACAATAAACACTTTCATGTTACTCACCGTCCAGTTTCACCACACTGATTGGCTGCAGGTCACTGGGGAAGGGCGTGGCTAAAACAATGAGTGGCAGGAGACAAACTAAAGAGATCATTGCCATGACAACAGAGGAATCCCTGTCAGTCATCTCCTGTAATAAAATGAAGAAACAAGAGAAACAGATGAATTACATCAGTGCTGCAATAACAAACAGAGTTTGTAAAATGTCTAAATTACCATATTTACTGTATTTTATCAGCAGGTCATAATAAACTCAATGAACATCAGGGCTCAGCTTTTGTTGTGTTGTGTGTAGTTAAGATTAAGGTCAAATACACGTTTAGTGTCAAAATAACATGAGTTTCAGTGTTTTAAGGGTGACAGAGGTGATGGTGAGACATATTAAATCAATATGAAGAGAGTGAGACAGCTGACATGTTTGTGGTCAAAAAGACTCAAAAACACACAGAATCAAGACACATTTGTAAAGATAGAAACTCTTTTTAATGTCATGTTGTGTTTCACATGCTTCTAGAATAGAAGTGAAGCACGGCTGAATAAAAACTGACCAAACCTCACCAAACTCAAGTGAGTTTACAGCTAATCTGAACTAATCTTCCATCCATTAGACAGATGAACCAGGACACACGAGTCGGGGGGTGTAATCGCTTTTTTCTTTCTAATCTGGATTTATTTCTTGTAATGTACAGGCTTATTCAATTAAAAAGCTTTATATACTAAAGGACTAAAAGCAATTGATTTCCTGAATTGTCTTTTAAATGAACAGCATTAGAAGACTGTAGAGTTAAAGGTGCAGGAAGAGTTTATTAATGCTGGTGTGAATGTTTTAGAGTTATAAACATGTGTGATAAGAGCATTCTATAACTAAAGAGAGTTTCTTCAGTAAATCTATCACATCATACAGTACATGATCACACATACATGTCGTCTCCAGTGAGACGGGTTTCGCTGTTTTTCTGCTCATTGTTAATGGCAAAATTTCTCAAATTCCATCCATGAGATTGTTTGGCGGTTCTCCACAGATTCTCAGAAAGACACTTAAAGACATCAACCTTTCCGTCACCTTTCCGTTATTTAATTACATTTAACCCTGTTCTATTTAACTGCTCATTTTTTGTTAAATCCATCTGATTTGAGATATTTGACAAGTGATATTTCATATAGTGCTTGATGAAGTTAAGCAGATTTGACCTGAGGATCAGACTCGACTCGAGCTCTAAATCATGTTGTGTTAAAGCAGATGGGAATGTTCTCTGGTGTTCTTCAAGTACTCAACACCAACTCAAGAGTTTTATATGAAGGTGCCTTTAGGAAAACTGCATTCAAATGTATTAATGAGAGCTTCACCCATCATAATATTATCTTAACATCGAAATGTGCAGTTTATTTTAAATATATCTGAACTGTTGATGAATCTCATTAAACCAGTTCTGACACCATGACAGTCAGATACACAAACTCATCATCTGTCACAGTGGTGTTGGTAAAAAAAAAAAAGACAAAACCCAACACACACTCCATTTATTCTAGCCAAAATGATATCATAATTTCTACCTCTGTACTCAAAGCTCTTGGACAGACTTAAAGCCATCAGACCCCTTATTTCTATTTAACCTCAGACTCCTCCTGGCCTTCACTCAGGTGACTCCAGTCAATTATAACATGAATAAAAGATGAGCTTCGAGTTTTTATACAACAAAACAACAAACCAGCACAGCATCTTCCATGAGTGAGCTAGACATTATAGATAGATAGACTTTTACTCCATAGATCACAACTCTCTGGTGTTGTTCTCTGCTTTATAGTGTGGAATTCAGGGGGAGTTTCTGTCCGTCAGTTCTCCTACAGAACCCAACAGAAACTCTACAAGTGTTCCAGGAATGTTCAAGTGGGCAGAGAGAGAGAGAGAGAGAGAGAGAGAGAGAGAGGAGAGAGAGAGAGAGAGAGAGAGAGAGAGAGAACATGAGAGAGAGAGAGAGAGAGGGAGAGACAATAGAGAGAGGATATAGAGAGAGGATATAGAGATAGAGAGAGAGAGAGAGAGAGGAGAGAGAGAGAGAGAGAGACAGAGAGAGACACAGAGAGAGGGAGGGGAGAGAGAGAGGAGAGAGGGACACAGGAGAGAGGAGGGGAGAGGAGAGACCTGGGACATGAGAGAGAGAGGAGAGAGGAGAGAGGGGAGAGGGAGAGGAGAGGAGAGAGAGGGAGGGAGAGAGGAGAGAGGGAGAGATACAGGAGAGAGACAGAGAGACAGAGAGACAGAGAGAGAGAGAGGAGAGAGAGGGGATATATAGAGAGGAGAGAGGACAGAGGAGAGAGGAGAGACAGAGAGAGAGAGAGAGAGAGAGAGGACAGAGGAGAGAGGGAGAGAGAGAGAGAGAGAGAGACAGAGACAGAGAGAGAGAGAGAGAGAGAGACAGAGAGAGAGAGAGAGAGAGAGAGAGAGAGAGAGAGAGAGAGAGAGAGAGGAATGCACAATGAATGGGAGGAAAACAGTAGGATAAATATGTAGTGATTATTCAATAATAATTTACATAGTTGAAGTAATAAACTACCATCGAGTCTAATAACAACTGACATATATTAAAGTACTGTGGTATGACCATCCCGCATACACACACACACACACACACAATCTGACGCTCGCGTCAGTCATCATCATCATCATCATCATCATCATGAAGCTCGAGCTCAGCGCAGTGTTGTATGTGTAGTGAACACAGAGTTAAGCACACTACACTATCAAGGCTTTAAAAAGTCATTTAAAAGTGTGTGTGTTTCCTGAAGACAGATGGTCAGACATCAGCTATAAATCCCTCCTGTAGCGCGATGGTCAACTGCATTTCCTCACTGTCATCTTAAACTCGCTCGTGAATCTGTTGTAATCGGTTAACAGTGTCTTTATTAAACATGTCACACTGACTAAACGCTGGTTAACGCGTGTTTGTTTAAACGCTCGCGCGCTCCTCTGAGCATCCCGGGGCCGCGCTCAGTTTAAATGAGAACTAGTCAAAACTTTTAACCACAGGTGAAGGAGAAAGTCGCACACTAACAGGTGAAGGAGAAAGTCGCTCACTTACCTGCTTTGTGTTTAATATCATCTTATATCAGCATATTTTCAGACGTTTCCTCCGCGTCAGAACAAACACAGCTGCTGATCCGCCGAGCCCGGGGATGGGCGTGGCTACCATTACAGAGACACACCTACTCATTACATATGTACGTTAGGGCCAATGAAAAACTGTCGCTCGTGACGCATCACACCACCCATCCGAATAAACGCGCAAAATAAATTAAACAATCAATTATGAAACTGTAAAACCAAAAGATATTTCATAAACATGCTTTTTTAATTAAACATTCAATTCAATGTTCAGTGTATCAAATGCATGTAGCTGCTAACAGGAACCTTTCAAATAAATCCTGTATGTTCTTTACTGCTGTATATTATCAGGACACACGTCAATAGTGCTTTTCACCTGATAAATAATTCTGCAGCCAAACGTATAATTCTCAGATGATCACATCTGACGTCATTTACCTGTCTGTAGACTGCAGCGGAGGAGAATCTAATGTTTGCTGCTGTTTTTCTCCATTATCTCAGTCCAGAGGTCCACAATGTGTGACTGGATCATCATCAGCTTTGTCTTGTTCTTGTAATATAAGTTCTGCAGACCCTAAACATATCATATAATGTATATCATAGTGCTATTGAGGTAAAACATTCAATACAAATAATGATATCTTGTACATGCATTTTAAAGTATCAGGGTGTATTAATGTCAGCCTGTGACATTTTTGGCAGTAAAGAGATCATCCCTGCATCCGCTCCTCTTTTAGGGCAGATAAACACTGAGAGGAACCTCCTCCATTTCCTGACGCACTGTTCCCACGTCCTGCTTCATCGTGACCTTTGACCTGCAGATCCCTCAGAAGAGAGAGAGCAGGAGAATAGCATGTGTTGAGGTCTGTGCATGTTGTATTCTGGGAAGTTTGCTGTTATTTCAAACCCAGTAACATAAACATGAATGTGACACACAGATATCATTTAGATTCTGAGGCTATAAAAGAAGAAAATAAAGAAACACAAAAAGCAACAGTTATAGTGATGCTTGATAAATGAAATAAATGACAATGAAAGGATTTGATGAGCTCAGTGTGTAATACACACACACACACACAGCCCTCTACTGGCCAAACACAACTAGTGTATCTGTCGTCTGGTCACTGATCTCAGTTGATCTGTCAGACAGGAAGTCATCAGCTGACACAGCACATGTAACACTTTTACATGTTACCAGGACAACCAATGCTTCAGTCTGTGTGCAGTTTCTCTGACGTTTACTACACAGAAGAAGAAGTAAATATGAAAGAAATCATCGTCTGTATCCTGTAGAGAAGAGACTCAGATTACATAAACAACCTGTAAGACTGTGTCTTAAGAACTAGTCTGAGCAATTAGCAGTTAGACCAATGATTAAACCAATGTACCTTTTCATGTAACTGACTTCAAGACTTTTACAAATAATGATCAGTCTTGAAGAAATGAATTAGATGACTTGTAAGACTAGCCTAAACACTTTATGCAACCAGCTGGTCACGGGTTCGATCCCAGGGATTGCACAGATGCAATGCAATGTATAATTGTGTATACCTAGAATGGACTTACTTAAACACTTGACTACATGTTAAAATGCTTCATATTTTAAAGTTCAAGTATAATATTTTAATGTTGGCCTTCAGTAATGATTTATCAGTCTTCATTTGACTGCAATATCTCAGAAATGACTTGTGTGAGTCTCTATCAGACCCAGAAACAGAATCTAACAGCTAAAGTGTGCGAGAGAAAGACAGAAAGCAGAAGTACAATATCTTCTCCGATCACCGTTTCCTCTCACAGTTACACAGCGGAAGACGCCACTTCCTCCAAAAGACACGACACATTCTTCATAAACACCTCAGACTACAGAACGCAGGTAAACACACACACACACACACATACGGTCATGCACATACACCTTCATAAACACAATCAGTGATTGTTTGTATCTCTGCAGACAGGACACGGGATGGAGACATTCAGCTCAAAGGACATGGCCATGAAGGCCCAGAAAAAGATCCTCAGTCACATGGCCAGTAAGTCTGTGGTTCATATGTTCATTGATGACAACAGCAGCGAGATTCTGGACGAATTGTACCGCGTCTCCAAAGAGCACACGGGAAACCGCAGCGAGGCTCAAAAGGTGGTGAAGAACATGATCAAAATAGCCGTAAAGGTCGGAGTTCTGTTCCGACACGAGAAGTTCGGTCCAGAAGAACTGACTGTGGCTCAAGACTTTAGGAAAAAGCTCCATCATGGAGCCATGACAGCCATCAGCTTTCAGGAGGTACACCTTCATACACATTCATTTCAACTAAATCATGTTTAGTATCGTTATGTTTGCTGTTCACATTCAGCGTTTGAGCAAACGTCTGCGTTACAGATCGTGCTATAGATGATGAAATGAAACTTAAATCAGTGGTGTTCAGTCGTGATATTGAAGCTGCAGATTTTAACTCTGATCAAACGCACCACAACCTGAACTTTTCAGACAGGTGTGTTTCATTACGACTGGAGTGAATCTGGCCTCCAGGATCAGGAATGTTCACCACCGCTTTAAAGAATGAGAGCTACAGATGTAAAATCTTTCATCATGTTGACATTTACATTTACTCATTTGGCAGTCAGATGCTTTTATCAAAAGCGGCTTACATTTTTTCTGAGTATGTGCAATCTCTGGGATCTTGGCGTTGTTTGTGTCATGCAGTGGGTGTGAAACCCTGTTCCCAAAGAGTTTTCTTTTGGGCCAGTAGGTAACCGTGAGTGTTTGTTGTTTCGTGTTAAACTTTGCCGATCTCTCTGTCAGGTGGAATTCACGTTTGATAAGAACGTGATGATGGAGCAGTTGGCAGAGTGTCGTGATTTATTGCTGAAGCTGGTGGAAAAGCATCTGACGCCTAAATCTCTGGATCGCATCAGACACGTGTTTAACCATTACTCTGACCCCGAGCTCCTGACGCATCTGTATGATCCGCACGGATCGCTGTGGACCAATCTCACCAAGATCTGCAGCGGACTCAACCGCATGATCGAAGAGAAAAAACTCTGAACGTATATCGAGATATAGGCCGAGGACAGACACGGCGCTCAGGCTGGGAATTCACTCGAGTCAATTAAAACAAAAACCACAATTTTTATTTTTGCTACATTTTCATTACTGGATGAGGAAGAACGATCAACTCACAGAAGAAATAAAACACGGCTCCTAAGAAAGGGCAAATTGAAAAATTGTGATGATATATATTTTGTATTTTATGTAAAAAGGCTTGAAGAAGAAAGACACACAGATGTGTGATGTTTACATTTGAAAGTCTGGATTAGGGTCTGATCTGAGAGAATTTCTGTAATGCTGGACTTTTATGTACAGTACAGTTCTATTTACAAGTAAAGGCAAACCAAATGATCTGTATTCATTTCACTCTTCTTATTTCAAAGGTTTTTTTATTTTGTTTTATAGCAGTATTGTAATAAAATTGAGCTCTGGCTCATGTGAAATCAGCTTGTCAGATATGTTCATATGATTCTGTTTATCTGTCTGCACAATTTACTGCTGTTTTTCTATCCACATGAACATATAACATCGACCTAAAAGTGACAGTATTCAGGTCGTGTAATCTTAAGCATCTAAACAATAAAGTAAACGTTTGGATTGCACAACACAATACAATACAATAAAAGAGAGAGAAATATATAGTGTATTCAGAAAGTTTTAATTGTTTCAGATTTATCACCACTTTGAGTGAAAACCAGAGTACAAACCAGGTAAGAAATCACAAAGTAAAAAAGTTCATGCTGTTGAAGAATGGTAAAGTCCTCAGATAATAATATCACAAATATAATTCTGCGCTCCATCGGCACGTGATCGAGATGTTTCGATCTCTGAATCACAGTTAAATGTGATTGACCTGAGGAATCAGTATTAGCACACGTATAGTTGTGTGGTTGTATCTAGGTAGCCATCACACCCTGTTTAATGGCGAGTTTGGGACGGCCGACCTTTGCGGCAGTCGCAGCCGGCGAATCGCTGTCGTTGTTTCCACTGAAGTTTCCAGAAGTGTTGGGAAAGCCGTGGGCGGCGATATATTTCTGGTACGCCTCACGTATGATGCGGAACGCTCGAGCGTTTGCGTACGGGATGTCCGTTACAGGGTCACGATACAGCGCAGGTTTATGGGTAACAGGACAAACCTCCTGAACTGGGTGGGACGGGCTGACGCGGACTGACGGGGGGAAGGCCGAGTTAAACGCATCATCATCGCTGAAAGTGATAAAAGTGCGAGAGCACAGAGACGCTGACCCCTGGGCACAAGAGAAGGAGGTCGGCGTGGGTTGGGGCGTGTCCTGGTCCAATCTATAAAAATGAACATAAAGAGATGAATGTTCTGCTTTCATAAACAAACCGATCATCACAGATAATGTGTGAAAAAACTTCTTTGTGTTTGTGTGTGTGTGCATACTCACCCCTCCACATCCACATTTTCTTCTTTGGTCAGTGTGTCAGTCAAAAAAGGCATCAGCACAGAGTGATAGCGAACCGTCGGACCTTCAAACCTTCTCTTTTTTTGAACGTGCTTCTTTTTATCGGCCTCCAAGCGCTCGTAATTCTCTGAAACACAAATACACACACAGCATTACAGTTCAGATGACACATGCGTGACAGTCACATGATGATGTCAGAGCTGTTGTATGTACCTAGCGATCGCAGGTTAATCTCAGCGGTGAGTTTAGCTTCTGCCAGCAGCTCATCTTGCGTCAACACGTGTTCGCTCAGAGTTCCTTTCCTCTTTCGCGGCGCCTCCTGCTGGCGTTCCTGCAGCCGCTGGTTTGTCTTGCGCGTGTGCTCGCTTGTGGATTTACGCACTGACTTACGGACTGAAGGAGACAACAAGAGAACATCAGCGCTGAAGTGTAAACTTGTGGATCACGTGGCAGGTTTGTGTGCGTGTCTCACTCTCTCCAAACTCCTGCAGCTCCTGAACGGTGCGTCTCTCAGGTTTGGGTCTCTCGGCTTTCAGTTCTTCAGACACTCGCTTCACTTTGGGTTTTGAGACCTTCAGCGGCTCCTGAAACGGTCACACAAACATTTTCTTAAGCAGACCTGTATGTAAACATGATTGTAGGTGCAGGAAAGGTTTGATGTCTTTTATTTTTGAAAATGTCATTTCCTGTTTGGTACGTCACTTGGGCTTAGGTGCATATCCACCTGTTAGTTCTATGGTGTGGGATGAAGGAAGGGGTTGAGTAGCTGAAGCTCTCACCTTCTGTTGACCATTTTCGTTTGTTTAGTTTTTGTGTATTCTCTTCTTATTATTAATTTTGTTTATACTTTACTGTCATCATTTATACTTCGTTGTTTTGTAAATAAAAACTCCTGTGTTTGCATCGAAACGCGTCACGGATTCACTTCTAACTCCTCAGCCTCTCAGCGGATACTGGTTGCCACTACAATGATGAAAACACAGCTTCCAGTGTATGTGTATTACCTTGTAAGCTTTGGTGACGACACGACTCTTTCTGCGGGGAGCGTCGTCCTCCTGATCGCTGTCCGGCTCGTCTCCTTCATCAATGTCAAAATCACTGTCCACCTCATCCTCAGTGTCTGAATGATCACCTCTGTATTCATCATCTCCAGACTCCTACACAACACACACACAGTTCTATCAGTCATCTCTGCTGTTTAATATAGAGATTTTAATCACCATATCAAATCATTTTCCAAACGTTTGTAGCTCATATGTATTTTCTGAGGACATGTACAGTCAGGTAAACATGATACTTGATGTCTGTATAAGTAAGCCATTTCAGCACTATGTATGTGACATTTTTAATTAAATCTTGAAATATACATTTACACAGAATGTATTTATGATCAATATATTGAATCATCTGTTTATATTTTACTAAAGACCTGTTGAGTACATCAGAAAAAAGAATTAGTCTATACACGAGTTATCTATTATAAATAATGTAAATATTCATGTGTTATTAATAAAAAACAACACACGTTTATGAGAGGAAACAAACTTTGTAGGATTTCTGTGAATTAAATACACAAATCAGAAGTAATAATAATGAAGAAGAGATGAGTCTTTAAAGAACATCAAAGAGTTATTTTATATTAATGTTCATGTGTTCATTTATATATGAATATGAACTGTTATTCTGAAAATCATGATTAAAACATGAAGAAATGCTTTATAAACTTTAAGAGAGACTAAACATCTGATCTATCAGTCTGATGAAAACACTTCATTCATGGTAAGCTTGACATTTGCATCGCCATATGCTGATCTGTGATCAGTGTAATATATAAACATTGACATCACTGTATGTGGAGTATAATATCATATATATATAAAGTCTTACATCATTGAATCCTCCGTATGTGGTTTTGTAAAACTCATCTTCTTCTTCGGCGTCCAGTAGTTTAGACATGCGGTTTCCCGCAGTACATCTCTGTTCTCTGCTGTTCGCCAAACTCATCTTTACTATCAGTTAATTCAGCGTCATTTAAGCTTTTATTTCTCTATTAAACACTCTTTCTTTATTCACAGATGAGCATGACAAAACCGCGGGTTTAAAAATGTCCACAGCAGTTCTTCGCTATCAGGTCTTGAGATTTTAAATGATATCAGTGTATAAAAAACCAAATGTTATAAAAAGAACGCTGAGCGTTGAACGCAAGACAAAAACGCACTCACTCTCTTACTTCCGGTGTGAAATACTCACTGTTCAATACTGACACCCACTGGACTGGAGAAACATTTCATCACCACACACACATTTTGATACTGTATATTAAATACGGTTCCAAACCCTATAAAACTATCGAAACTAATTTAGCCTTGTTTTTAATACAAAATAATACAAAATCTCAAGACATATGTTTTTATAAACTGATGAAGGTGCAGTTTGTTTTTAATTGCTAGATTTGAGTTTTTAATGCTTGTTGCTGTTCTGCGCATGCGTGTCAGCCGTCTGTCAGTGAGTCCAGACGCGTCATTGAAGGTTATTATGATGTTTTTACATGTTTGCTCTGCTTTTATCATTAATGTCTATTATAGAATAAAGTACACTGTAAACGTGACGTCTTATATGAGCTAACTTTAGTTAATAAAGTTAAATAAGATCGTATGCTCGTGTTTTGCAAACTGAGATTGTTGGCTGTCAGAAATGACACAATTATTATTATTTATTAATATTGATCTATTTACCACATGAGTTTGTGTTTAATAGATGGATGAGGAGAAAGAGTTTGAGAGACTAAGAAATGATCAAGAATATAGTCAATTTCCCACAATAAGAACAATAATAAAGCCCATAATTCCTTCAGTGTTGTGTAGTAATTCAGCCCTTTAACATCATGAGTATATCAGAAGACACACATCAGCTTATAGAGTAGAGAGAGAAATGATTATTGATAATATTTGTGATAAACAACTGACCATTAGATGTCAGTATTTCACAGAGGATCATAAACATGAATTCATCTGTTTGGCCTCCATGACGTCACACAGAAGAGACCAATGACATTGATTGACATCAGCAGTCTATCTGGAAAGAGAATGTTCTAACAAAAGCCTCTGTGAATGTGAATCACAGGAAGATTCTTCATTGTCTGCTATCTGGGGTCAGTGATTCATCTGTAGTTGCTGGGATACATGTTTTGTGTTATTGTGTGTTGTGTAACACTTCTTTGAGATACACACACACCTCTGTGACCTCTGATCTAGGCAGAAATATGTCAGCAACATTCTTATTGTTCCTGCAAACAAAAGATCCAACACAAGAGTTAAAGGTCAGAGCCCTAAATACTGAATATATGATCGTTTAAAGCCATCATTAACCCATTCATGTTGCATATGTCCAAACCACTATAGGTATCACCTTTGACCTTTACCTGTCCTGTGTATTCTGTCCTTGGGTTTATTTATTTAAAATCACATAAATTCAACACAGCGGATTAAAATACATTGTTTAGAAAAGTGTAATGAACAAACAGATCTGGATAGAGATTCAGTTCATGTGCTTCTGGTTTATGATTCTGTGTTTAAATATTTACAATAAGATAAAAATAAAAGCTGAAAAGATGACCTTTCCCACACTCTCATCTGTCTCAGTTACACAACAAAACGAACACACAAAAGCTTGACGTAGAAGTATTTGTAGGTCACTCTAAATGATGTATAATCTAGTTTGGATGACGTGTTTTATTTACTTTCAAATACTTTATTTACATCAACATGCTGTACATTTACAGTATCTTAAATGTATATTCATTTATACACTATATATATTATATTCATTTAGTTTACAGTGAATTAAAGCCGTACATTTGATCAGTATGAGTATTTTCTGCTAGTGCAACTGAGCTACGGGAAAATCTGCCTTGAATATAACATGGATTTATATTTATTAACAGTCATTGAAGACTCAATGTATGTAAGAATGTGATTTTAATATCAGTTTAGTCATTGTTATTGATTTGTGCTTAATTATTCTATTACTTGACATACAGATGAAAAAGTTGCTATAGAAACATAAATCAAACATTTCATGAGCAAAACTCTGACTGATGTTTGGATTGTTACCATGACAACAGTTTGTGTTTATTATTGTCTGTGACTCGGTTCAGTGTTTTAATAGCTCATGATCACACTGAGTGAAATTTAGTTTGATTCAAGTTAATCAGACAGGTCTGAGAAAAGGAAAACCAGATTCTTTATGCTTCAAAATGACGTCATGACTGTGAGAATCAGCTGAGCGGACCACAGACTGTGTGTTTGTGGGAAATATTATACATATTTCCCTAAAGTTGTGTAAATGAATGAAAAAATACTGAAAAACCTGATGAGGACAAACCAAACGGGAAAAGGGCTGAGCAATTTAATGCAAAAAAAGGGTTTTCTTCAAGGTTTTCATCATACTGACACACTGCTCAGATGTCAATCTCTCTCATTTGTTTCTGTTTAAATCATGATTATTCATTTTGTTTTGTCAGAATTGTCACAAAATTCATAACAGTCCATATTTCTCATAAATGAACACATTAAAATAAAAAACTATTTTACACTCCATTTGTTGGCTGTTATTGATTCTGGTTTGTGTAAAACAGGTGATTCAATATACTGATTATAGACACATTTTGTGAGAATTTATATTTTAAGATTTGACTGAAAATGTAATTATTTGGCTATTTTAAACAGTTATCATTAACAGAAGGGGTTTGGTAAATGAATTAGGGAAGTACTGAAAACATTTAAATGTGGGTGTGTGGGGACTTTCTTCTCAATGATCTGATGGTCATTCTGGGAAATACATGACGGTTAATGTGAGCGATAAACACATTGTTTCTCAGAGGTTCTCTCTGTCGTAGATCAGGAGTTTTCCCAAAGAAGTAAATTACAATCATTGATATATAGTGAAAATCTAGACAGATCAGCTGCTCTTTGACTTCATATGAAGAGATTTAACTCTGGATCAGAGATGACTGAGATCTCTTCATTGTCTCTCAATGCTGTGAGATTGACGACTGATCTCACACAAACCTGTTTACATATTTACATTCTCACGAGCATCTTTACATGTTCAGCTACACACACGCACACACACACGCATGTACTCTTGATGCAGATGTGAATGTGGGTCATCGGGTCACACAACCTGATTTCATTTCCTGTGTTTCACAAGCGTTCACTTAACACACACACATCAATGTCATCTGTTTTCATCTGTTTTGTCAATTATTGAGAAATTATTTGGTAATGTCCTGAGCTTTCTCAAACACTGCTAACCTGTTTAAGTAAAGAAATATTTCAGTTCAGTTGTGGCTCGCAGTGGATTTTATAAAATATATTAAAACGTTGTTTAACAAAACACAAAACTATATGTTACATAAAGAAAATAAAGCCTGTTCTGGCCACATTATTCTATTATTGAATCATCTTTATGTAGATATTTAAATAAATGACAGCTCAACAAACTTTTGTTTTGTGCCCTTTATTTTTATATTATTTTTCTATGTATATTATTACTTATAGGTTTCATATGATGTATTTGTGTTATATATTATATTTTATTTGATATCAGGGGTTGTCAGAATAGAAAACAGTCTTTATTCTGTTGAAGCTGCACATGCTCGTCCTGTAGGACACACACACATTACTTGAATCTTCCAGCATCATTCTGTCATTATCAAATCTCCAAGAACACACACACACACACACACACACACACACACACACACACACACACACACACACACACACACACACACACACACAC